>OW119923.1:50902367-50962367 GCA_933210815.1 Meta bourneti
AAATGGGCATATACAAATACATCTCACGAGGGATCTATATTTATTGTTTTTAATATTTACCTTGCAAAACTTTACAGCATTTTTCATCCGTTGTGTTAACGTGCTTTACCTTTCCTCATTGAAATATACTGATGATACTAAAAATACCTGCTTACAAATAACTCCTATTTTTTAATTTTAATATCAGTACGTTTGTTTAACACATACCTTATATTAGGGCCAGAACAGAACATTTGGAGTTGAATTACTTTTTATTAAGAGCAAACGAATTTAACTAACTATTTTACGAATGTAACTAACACCTACATTTAAAATTGCTGTATGGTGTTCGGGTAAGTTTTTTGTTATAATGTTTAGTAAAGTATTAAAATTTTAGATTTTTATCTATCTTATTATACTTCCTTTTAAAAAGGAATTGCTTCGTTTTGTTTTCTTTTTAATTTTATTAGTAACAATTCTAATTAAAATTACAGGAACTGACAAAAGCATGTCAAGCTGATGCTTTTCTTTCGAACTTGTCTAACGGAAAGAAGATAGTTTTACATTATTATTGTGCAAAATGATCTTTCAAGGATGGGAATAAGCTCTAAAGCTTCTTTCCATTCCTAATCTTTTCCCGAATTGGAATTCTGTGCTATAAAATTTTTTTAATACCGTGACTTTCTGAAAAAAATACTTTAGAAGCATTCTTCCAGCAATCGCGTTATTCTTACATAATAATCGTTGCTAATGTCCTAGAAATTCGAGTCTCGATTGAAATTCTTATCCAAATTCGGAATCTCGTCCAAATGTAATAATGTTTGAAAAGATAACGATAAAGCTTAGTGACAAATTAATTGTTTGTGATAGCCAAATTCCTCCACTTTCGTTAAGCTGAACTATCGAAGGCCAAATTTCTCTCAAGAATAAACTGAGGACCCAGTTAATAAAATACTATTGTTGTCTGTTTCTCCAGCTCTAGTCACCCGTTAGATCAAGTCCAGCAAGTCATTGGTCCTCAAAGAAATTATTATATCATTAGGATTCTGGAATAAGTCTGAAAGGCTCATTCCAATACAGGAAAGAATTTTATCACTATAAGCGTGTCCCCCTTTCACTTAGGATAAACTATAAAAAGACTTAAGACCATTCAGGAATTTCATGTTTCTAAGGTGTGCACTTTGCAATCTAGGCTAAACCATTTGAGTCATTCTTGACCCTTTGTAAAACAACGATACATCCGGAATTTTTCCCTGGTATCAGTCATGATTGGGGGGAATTCGCCACCGTATATGGTTTAAAATTTTTGTTTTGGAGAAAACTGCTTAGTAAGAGAAAATCAGACACCACAAAAATGGAATATTAAATATGCTAAACAGATCATCCTCTCAAATGAAATTTATGCTCCTATTAAGAGCCTTTATTTTCAAGAAGAATATTATTTTTTATTGAATTGTTTATTTTCGTCAAATCAAATGTTTTATTTAGTACAAATTTTTAACTTAGTGTTTCATAAATTACCTAGTCAAGTAATTGGTGAAATACTAAAATAATACATTGTAACAGGACCTTGTTTCAGGATGGTTTCTTTTTGCTAATGGACTTAATCTTTAAATGAAATATATTCAGCCATTTAACAGCTCAAATGAATGTTTAGACAATCCTATACGTATTTTGGTCTCTGATGGATCTGCATGAAAATATTATACTTATTTGATATGAAATTATGAATAATGGCGCTTTCCTAGAGTTCATCAAATAATAAAGAATAATAATTTCTGAATGGAATAGGATGGTATTACTTTCCATTAATGAAATAAAAAAGTTATAGAATATATAATATAATTCTTAGCTGGATTATTATTATGTATTATTAGAATTATTATTAAGTTATTATTATGTATTATTAGTAAAGAACGTTTTATGAAGGGTATTTCTCTATATTTGATCATATTTGTTGTCCGATATTTTACTTCTCATGAAATTATAGTCAGT
The DNA here is from genome assembly GCA_933210815.1 of Meta bourneti. Taxonomy (NCBI): domain Eukaryota; kingdom Metazoa; phylum Arthropoda; class Arachnida; order Araneae; family Tetragnathidae; genus Meta; species Meta bourneti. The sequence continues at coordinate 50,904,342 of OW119923.1, forward strand.
GTATGTTATAACTTTATTTGACGGAAAGGATACAATCAGTTTTTAATATGAAAGAATGAGTCATGATAATAACATACATTGCAAATTAAATAATACAATAAAAAATATGCATCGAAAATATTTTATTTACAAAGAATAGTAAGTATAGCAATATTATAAACGAGTAAATCTCGATAAACAATTGCCATATACTATATCCAGTTGGTGTTACTAAGTAAATATAAATTAATATTTTCAAAATAGCTTACTACCATTTTATTCAATTGTGCCCTGGAGTCAAGTGTAAAATAGCAATGCCTATGATTCTCCCAGCATTCATTACCATATATATTTACTTCAAGATACTATGAAATCAGGATTATAAAATTATACGACGACTGATTCTCTTTTTGTGATAAATCTATATTTTAATATGAAATGTCTTCCTATTTATTCGTCTTAAAAGAATTTGCTTTTGCTTCAAAAATAACCTACTTAATTGCATATTTCTTAATGTAACAACAGCAGAATGGTCACTTAATAATAACTCATTACGTTGTCAGAACAGAGAACGTGGTAAGTCATTAATAACCAAAAGCGGCTGTCATAAAGCATTCACGGTTGGTGAAGGTGATTCATAAGTTATAACTTATTTGCACAATTCGTTACACAAATGTACAACTAACTAATCAATGAGTTGAGATTAAGCGATCAAATGGGGCATAGGAGTCTATGTACTCATTTTAACAATCAAGTAAGCAGTTAGATTGTTGGATCCTTTCCTAGGATTGGACTGGAACTTATTGTTTCTAGGAAAATATTTTGTTACTATGAAAAAATATGATAAGCGACGTCATGTGCAGGACATTGAAATGTGACATTGGTGTCTACAATTTGTACGAAGAATCTTAAGAAAATTGGTAACGTAAACTCTTATGTCTTGACCACAAATCAGCCTTACTTCAATTGGGCAAGACAGATCCAATTATTCATGCTGTTCTCGTAATATATGCAATATTTCATGGACAAAACTGATCAACAGATATTCCAAACTTATACCGTTCAGATTCAATAGATTTTTGTGAATTGATCCCTAATTTCCGTCAAAATGGAAACTATGTGGTCTAAAACTGCCATGTCTGCTTTTTCCATAGCAGACTTTGTACATAATTTAACTGACGCACCTTATTAAATGTTCACGTAGTCTATTGTAAGCCATCGACCTTCTAATGAAACAGACGGAACTCATGTCATTTCTCCGGATCGCTCAGTTTGAAGATCTGTTATATAGAGAAAGCAAGATTCCTAATGTAGGACTATTATGTCTAGTTCATACTATTATCTAGAGTAGATAGGCAGGTTGTTGAATTTACGTCACATTATTGGCGGCGGTCCGGGATCAATCCCGAAGAGAAAGATTCTATGATAAAATCTCGTTATTTGAACCAAGGTCAGATGACGAGGACAGCAACTAAGCTGGCACCCCACTCTTCAAACTTCCACACCATACCAACGGGAGAAAAAGGGAGGCCAGGTCAGATTTAACGAGAAAAAGTCCTTATGTATATGACTGTCTTTGGTTGCATCACGTTAAAAACTTGTAACACTCCAGTTGCCTTTCATGATCACAACCTGTGATCATGAAAGGCAATCAACTAGGAAACCGCGAACGATTATCGAGCGTGATTGCGCTTGGATGACTAATCGACCCAAGTAGATTCCCAAGTTCACGTGACTTACACTTTTGAGATATTAGGACAACGACTCCGCCCACATGATGTGTCTATTTTTATTTTGGCAGTAGCAGAAATCGAAAAGTTGTGTTTTAACATCGACAACGCAGTCGTTGTCGAACTTTCCGGTATCGCTTGCTTTATCAGCTAACGAATTCTTGTATTTTGCCCAGTAGAATCAAATTCATTAAATTTATTTATCAGTTATAGCCAGCCCCGTTGTATAATGCGGTATACAGCTGCAGATATACAGTTACGAGAAACAAAATAGAATAATACTCTTTATACCTGCATCGTTCTTTGTTGGGAAAATTAAAAGGAACTATCCCTTAAGGAATAAAGTTGTATATAAATTTACATACATAAAATGTGCATAGGAAAACGTCTTCATATAAAATTGAGCATCAACTTCCTTATTTCTAATAGAAACCCCCAATTCTGACATATAATTTCGAATCTATATCAAAATATAACCTCGGTTACGAAGTTTCAAGACATTTGTTCAGCCATTTAGGAATTATGAGCGTGGATCAGTAAGCGCACTTCACTTTAAATTAAACTTCCAAGACTTGTGTTCATATTTTACGAATTAATCTTCCTATCATTCTTAATTGTTTACTATGTTACCTTTAAGGATTGCAAACGAAATATATGTAATATTAATTTTATAAGTTATTTTTTATTATGAATTATTAATTCCGTAAGCAATGAACTTTTCTCCATTTAAAATTCAACTATTTAATTTTTGTAAAAAATGGCTTAGAATTAATTGCTAATATTAAAGAGCAAAAACTATCGGAATTAAACAACTGACATTTTATATTATCGTTTGAAAAGTCGTTTTGAATCTATATCCATAAAATTTTACGAAGTTTGCTATTTGTAATTAAGGCGCACAAAATACTTTTTACAAATTATAATAGAATTAATTTCAAAATGCATTAATATGTTTACAAAAGCATTGTAATAGGTACGTAGGTAGTTGAATTAACGTCACGCTGGAGCAACACAACAGGCTATTGGTGAAGGTGAGGGGGGTATTTCAATTAACGTCACACTGGAGCAACACAATGGGCTATTGGTGACGGTCCGGGATCAATCCCAAAGGGAAAGTTCCGAGGACAACACCACGTAATTTTGAACCACGGTCTGATGACGAGGCAACACCTGAGCTGGTGAAGGTGAGGGATCAATCCCAAAGGGAAAGAGCCGAATATATTACCTCGTAATTTTGAATCACGATCAGATGACGGGATCAACACCGGAGCTAGCACCCTATTTTGCAAACTTCCACATCATGCTAGCATGAGGACATTTGAGGCCACGACAGATTTAACATGCATCAGCCCCCATGTTCTCGACGGACTTTGGTTGGAATGAGTTTCAAATTCTCAACCCTTCTGTTGCTAATCCGCTACTCTTCCAACTGGGCTACCGCGGCCCCATTATAATAGGGAAGCCAAAACAACTGATGAAAAGAAAAGCAGTCTGCAAAAAATATGCAGTGAATAGAATTTTAATATCTATGAAGAAGCTTTGTGCGTTGAGACGTGAAAAATCTTGTAAAGAGCTTAGAAGGGATTATCAATTTTGATGAAGCAATCTTTTTGCGGCTGAACCTCAAAACTGTCAAGTTTTTGTAACTAAAATTTCTTGTACATCATTATTGAAGATCTGCAACTTGTTGAAAGACCATGAATATGTGGCGCTTTTTTAATTTGACAAGTGCTATAATTTATTTTGTGGATGGAATCAAGGTGGACACACACAACCCAGAGTCATATACAGAAGCACAGGATAAGACTTGTATCACACAGCTGGATGCAATGCAGTTTTTGATGAATGAATGAAATGCTTTACAAAGAATATTCAATCATTAGAAAAACCAAGCAACCGAGATCTAGGATGACCATTTAATACACTATCTACCAAAAAGTATTTGGACACCCATGCAAATGACGATATCTGCGGTCCTGATATACGTCACGCCCTCCGCCGTGAAATATCGTGTAGGAAACAACATTGGCATTAGTCGCATGCAAGATGCCACGAAGTGCAGAGTTATCTGATTTCGAGAAAGGCGTAATCGTCGGGTATCACAGAAATGGCCGATCCTTAAGGGACATATCTAGCGAGCCGAATTACCCAAAATCGACAGTGGCCTATGTGATTCAGAAGTGGAAGGTGAGCGGTTATTGTCGGAATATGCCCCGAGTCGGCACGAAACTGGGAGATAGACACCGGCGGGTGCCGTCCAGAGAAACTCGGAAGAACCGCACCCAACTGATGGCCCACATACTCCAGGAGTTTCAACAGGCATCCGGGAGTGTTGTTTCGATGAATACCATCCGTAAGAAAGCACATCTGCTTGGTTTTCACTGTCGTAATGCCGCCCATAAGCCTTTGATCACAAAGTCCAACCGCGCTGCTCGGTTAATGTGGTGCAAAGCACGTCGAAAGTGGACCGTAGATCAGTGGAAACGGGTTATCTGGAGCTACGAATCAAGGTTCACCCCCTACTGTTCGGATGGCAGGGTCTGGGTCTGGCGTCTGCCTGGAGAACGCCTCCTGTCAGAATGCATTGTGCCCACAGTAAAGTTCGGCAGAGGTGGAATTATGGTCTGGGGGTGTTTGTCCTGGTATGGACTGGGACCCTTGGTCCCAATTCATGATTAGCTCAACGCCGACGCCTACTGCACTATTTTGGATGAGAGTGTGCTTCCTACACTGTGGCAGTTTTACCGGTTGGACCCATGTTACTTCCAGGACGACAACGCCAACTGTCATGTTGCGAGGTCCACCATGGATTGGTATGGTGACAATGGGGTTAACCTAATGGACTGGCCTGCCCAAATACCAGACCTAAATCCTATCGAGAACCTCTGGGACGAGTTGGATCGCCGAATTAAGGGGTGCAACAACCGTTCAAAATCGGTGAAGGAACTTGCATGTCTTCTTCAAGCCGAGTGGAAGAAAATACCACTAGCCGTCATATAAGGACTTGTGGAAAGCATGCCCCGGAGGGTTGAGGCTGTAATTGCCTCTCTTGGAGGCTCTACAAACTATTGAATATGAATAAATTTTGTTTTTCTTTTCTATCACAGGTGTCCAAATACTTATTGTTAGATAGTGTATACGATACGGTTAGACATGTTTGGAAAAACAAATTATTCTTGTGTTCTTCCAAACATCTGTTATGTCTTCCAGACTTTAGATGTTTGCTTCATTTTTATGAATGAAAGCAAATTGAAAGACAGTTTGAAGCAGTGGATCATAAGAGTGTCTTCAAAGTGAGACCACGGCTGCCTTTCCTTTTTCTTACATAAATTATACATCCTTAAATGCTTTAAAGGAAACGTGGTTTATCTTTCTGAGAGGGAAGCGGTTGTACACAAAATAGCACCATCACCAAATAATGTTATTGATGTTTCACACAGCCTACCTCTAGTGGGCCTTCTTTTGTTTCCCTATCTGCCTCAAACAAATCAATGTAATTAGCATCTCAACAAGACATCTCGCAAACACTTTCCCGAATACTAGAAAAGTTATTTCCAAACAGTGTTTAACTACCCTTATGAGGATTTGGAAATTACATGATATTTTTAACAGCATCTCCCAAAGTGTCAAATCCCACAATGAGTTATAGAAAATGCAAAATTGGAAATATATATATATATATATATATATATATATGTTAAAGTAAGTAAAATAGTAGTAAAGTAAGTTTATATAAGTTAAAGTAATATCGGAATGCCATATGAATGTTAAAATAGACGAGAATAAAAGTGACCAGAGTTAAAGCTACATGGGCGATGTTTAATTTTCTGAGTTGAATCCATTGTTTAACTTCTCATTTATATACGTATATTGTTTTGTGTTTTACTTTATGTTGTTAGATTATTTCAATGTTGCAAACATTGAGAATTCTTTTTAAGATGCGTTTAATTATAAATCTATTTCAAACCCAATTTAAACTATACCATACATATCTTTCTCTGCGTGTGGTAAGGGATACAGCACACACATATAACAGTGAAATGCTTTCTCTCAGACATATTTCCCAACTCGACAATTAAAAATTATAAATTCTATATCCCAGGATGTAAAATATAAATAAAAAGTTTTAATTGTTAAACATTCATTAAACAAATGTAGCCAAACAGTGAATAATTGTATACACATTTTATCCACTGATTCTATTAAAAAATTTATAAATGTTACCTCTACATTAAAATTGCTATCCAATAAATGTATGCTTTTCCCCGTATGTAGTTCATAATTTTAGATTCCTCTCTCATAATTGACTTTTAATGTTAATCTAAGCTTAGGGAATCAAGATTAAATACAACAGCAATACATTTTATGACAGTTCCTGTATGATATAGTGACTCCTTAAAAAATAAAATTACATACTTGTGATTATTTCAGGGACTTATTTTGTAATAATCAATTTTCATCAAGTTAATAATGTAAATTTTTAAAACGTTAACTATATGAAAAGAAAATTCACTCAGAAACCTTTCCTTCAAGAGAAAAATTGTTAACATTTTTCTGAGTCCGACTATAGGAAGAAGACACTAGTTATAAAGCTTCTTTAATATCTTAGATGTTTCCTAATCAATTATAGGAATGCATTCTTCGCAATGCCAATGTTTGTACTTTGCTCTCCAAATGTGGTAACTGAACTTTCAATGACATTGGTTTTAATCCTAATTACATTTGTTGTTTCATCAATCATTAAGTAGTTCATGAAAACCTGATTCTTATCACTAATGAGAAAAGTATCTTTGGAGAGAGAAAAGTTTCAAACGTGTTAAAAATTCATTTAATGTCTAACAACACATTAGTCAGTTAAAAAACAAATTATCTTCGGTAATTATTTCTTGGAATGAGTCGTATACCATTAAGATTACTTCAGTTAATGACTGAAATAGCTTAATGCTTTTTGTATTAACCTGTAAATTAACTATATTGCAATAGAACGAAAGTCATAAAACATATAAAAAGAAAGACATCAATTTATAGATGAGTTAATTAAGGGTAGCTTCTTAAATAAATGATGTTATTACATTAACAAAGTATGCAAATGTATTTTGAAAACAGTTTTCCTAAATAATTTCAGAGGCCGCCGTGGCTCAGTCGATTTGCTCACCGATTTTAGGCAACTCAGGTTTTATTCCTCCCTGGATGTATTTATATTTCGTGTCAATAAAATCACCCATGTGTTCCATATATGTCCGTTTACTTGACGTTATTTGGCGCATCTTGGTCAAATATGGCCCTTTGAATAATAAAACCCAACCAACTCTAAATCCAGACATTGATCAATAAGTATTTTCTGCTTTAAATATTTTGAATAATTCTTCTACTGATTTTCCATTGTACTGCAATGACAAAATTGTTTATAAAAGTAACTTTTATCTATTATTTAAAATTTGCATACAAATAGAAAGCTGAGAAACTACGTGAAAAATAAAATGAAACTTTCTGCAATTGTACAAAGAAAACAGAGCAAAAAGAAACTCACTGCGCATAGAGCAATAAAATTTCACTGTTCTGACAAAGCACCTAACTACAAGGAAACATCAAATTAGCATATTAATAAAGCAGTAAAGTATAAAGTTTCTCAAAAGAAATTTGTATCCATAAAACTTTTAAAGAAGACAGAAACAAAAGCTGATACATAGTAAACAAAAAGTATTGGTGTCTGAGTGTAAGTACTTTTTCCCCTGTGTCTGCAGGTAAAACAGTAACTTCGAATCTTCAAGAGACCCATATTTTCTTGTATCACAGTAATTCTAAAAAGAAGCTCTTGGGAGAGGCAGTCTTGCTATTTGCTCTCTTCCGAACTATACTTAAGTCTAGGTTAAGTCTTAGTTCACCCTGAATCATTCGAATGATGAAAAATGAAAACATTCCGTTAGTAGATAGATACACTATATGTTTATGTCGTCAAACATAGATGTGAAATAACGATGTTTCGCTTTACACACGAATTGAAAGTTTCAAAATGATCTATAAGAATTGTTAGTCAAATGCGGGTAAAAATGTATGATTTTTAACACACATATATGATGTTGTACTGAGAGTAAGAATATCAAAATGCATACTCATAGACACACTACGCCAAAAATCGAAACACCCCGAAATTTCCATGCTAGAAAATGTCAAATCATGGAATTTGGTTTACAAAATACTAGGTATCAGAAATGCAATTGACTAAAGTTTGGACTCTAATAAGAGTCAAGGGAACATGTGAAATGCAAGGTTTATTGAAGAGGCTCTTATATTTTGTAATTAATGCAACAAATAAAAACATACCTAAAAATATTAAAATAACTGTCTTAATAATTTAAGAAAGTCTTTGTCAAATGTTCTTTTATAAAATTGTTTGGATTCTGCAATTCGTTGGTTTAAAAGGTTTATCTAGATGGTTATTTATTTACATGCATTCTATGTAATAATATGTTTATATATTTGCAAATGATTTTAAATCATATTTCATTGATATTACCGATTTGGTTCCCGCAGCCGCTTAACGAATATGATCGATGCAATAAAAATTGCTGCTTCTAAACTTTTGCTGTAAATATAACAAATATTAAATATATATTTCTTACACACATTTTAACACTCGAAAAACGGAAGGGGCCTTTTTGGCCCCTCGCGTTTTTTCCCGCCCAAGCTTATTCAACGGCAACAAGCTTATTCAAGCTTAACGGCGGCCTCTCAGCTTATTCAATCCATGGGTTTCACTCCCTTGCCCATGGATTGAATAAGCTGATATTTCATGACTTTTAATTATTTAGCTCATACTTAATGCGGATTTAATCACATTGACTTAGCTGTCATAGAAGCGGAGATAATAAACCGTATACCTAAAAAATCGGGAAGGGTCCAAAATGGCCCCTATAGCATTTCGCAGTGATAGCGCGAAATCTTTCATGATTGATGGCTATAATTACCTTGTAATGACATTGAAAGCAATTTTATTTTGTCTTCCCCCTCTAGATCCTGTTTACAAGCATTAAAAGCCCTCCCTAGCTGTGAACAAATAAACTGTTCATCACATTCAATGTTAGAAACACACTGAATGTGATTTAGTAGTGATTGGTGAAACACTGTCAGCAGAGTCACAATTCTTAGACTAAACAACTGCAATACCTAATGCTTTGCTCGATGGCATATTGAATAGGAACATACAATTAGTTATTATTTTGATTGGGAAAGAAGATGACTCGAAGACGTGAGCTCACGCCTGAAGAGATTTTGAAAGAATTGCAAAAATTAAATGAAATAGATTCAGGAAATAGTGAAACTAGCAGTTTTCTAGAAAAGAAGAATATTTTCCGTGAAATAAAGGTAGAAATAATCGCAGTTCTAATGATGAAGCTGAAACTACACTGCTGGTCACCCAAATTGCAACACCAAGAAAGACAAGAGATATCACAACAAAATTTATTTTGTAGATAACATGTTGACCAAGTATCAAATGATTAAATTTATAGACTTCTGTGAAGTGTGGTTCCTGCCAAAATCAGTAGCCAGAGTAGCCGCCATTGTTGGAGATCACCGCTGCCACACGCCTCGGCATTGATTCAAAGAGATTTTGGATATGTTCTTGGGGTACAGCAGACCAAGCAGCTTCCACACGTTGCCAAAGTTGATCTGGTGTGGCAGCTGGGGATGTATTCTGGGTCAATCGTTGAGCAACCATGGACCACATGTTTTCTATCGGCGAAAGATCCGGAGAGCGAGCTGGCCAGGGAAGCAATTCAATCTGGCGATTGACGAAGAACCCTTGGACAATGCGTGCCACGTGTGGTCGCGCATTATCCTGTTGAAATATGGCTGTGGGCAAGCCCTGAAGGTAAGGAAGGACAACTGGCTCCAACACCTCGGAGATGTAGCGCTGGCTGTTTAAAGTACCGGCAATGCGTACTAGAGGAGTGCGAGAGTGATATCCAATACCGCCCCATACCATAATACCCGGTGCAGGACCAGTATGGCGGTGCATAACGCAGCTGTTCAGCATCCTCTCTCCACGGTGTCTCCAGACTCGAATCCGACCATCGTGGTGTTGCAGACAGAAGCGTGACTCGTCAGTAAAGACAATTTCATTCCATTCTGCCGTCCACATCCTTCTTTCATCGCACCATTGGCGGCGGAAACGTCTGTGGTTCTGCGTCAAGGGTAGACGAAGCAATGGACGTCTTGCGGACAGACCACTCTGCTGTAAACGGCGTCGAATGGTACGCGCAGACACTGGATGATGCGGTACAGTCTGAATGTGCTGTGCTATGGTTCGTGATGTGGCTGAGCGATCCGTCACTGCCATACGCACAATATGCCTGTCATCACGTGAAGTGGTGCACTGAGGTGGATGCGATCGAACACGTCGGTCCGTCGTACCCTCCTGCATCCAACGATCACATATCCGCATTACGGTTGTTTGGTTTCGTCCAACACGACTACCGATTTCCCTGAAAGATAATCCACAATCTCGGTAGGCCACTATCCTTCCTCTGTCGAACTCGGATACTTGATCAAAAGATGATCGCTGTTTTCTACGAGGCATAATTGATCGTTTTTTTGAAAAAACCACAAGAAAAACACAATTGCCGTACTTGAAATCGTCGAAATCTCCAAGCCTTAAATAGCGCTTTGAAGTGGCGCCACAGGCGCGCGTGATGTGCGTCTGCGCTGAAATTCTAATCATTTGCATATCTCACCTCCGCTAATGCATGTTGTAAATTTCATATTATTTGCATGCTTCCTTCAGGGTGTTGCATTTACGGTGGCCAGCAGTGTAGTTCTCAGCCCTTACAAAAACGAAAAATCCACAAAGGCGTGGATGTGGGCGTAGCAGAGAAGTAACCAGCATAACATATCGTAAACAAATTAGCAAATCAGCTCAGAACGTAGTTCCCAATTCATTGTCAAAAGAAAACGAAACATGCAATGAAGTAAATCTCCATGATAATTCTGAAACGAATTCACAGCCTTTTACATCTAGATCTAATCTGCAAGGGCAATGATGTGGAAATACGAGCGATATGTTCAACAGTCGTGGACAGAAACGTTGTCGTAAATCCTCAATTATTGTACTTTCTGGTCCACTGCCTGTCGAATTCAAAGAAACTTCTGTAGACAACACAATCTGGCAAGTGATGGTAGCTTCTGTGACTGGAGGATATCGTGAAATCCAAATTGTGCTACTAGAAAAGCAGGGACCAAACTCGTATGCTAAAAGAAGCATTTGCGAAGACAAGAAGATTTGCTAAGAAGGAAGAATTGCGAAGAAGTGTACTTAGTTCTTGGCGTCTAATATTTAATAATTCAATACTGCGTCATATACAGCAATGAACAGAAGCTGAAGCTCATCGTCTCTTAGGCAAACATATCTGGTCCTTGTCTTGGAGGAACTCGATGCTTCATTTTCAATAATGTATGCGAGAGTGTAGGGGCAAAAACACTCCCTACATACTCTATGGTCAACGGTTTGGCGTACACCCTTTTCTTCTCAGACCATGCCAAGTCACCATTTCAAGGAAATTCTGAAATTCCTTCGATTCGATCTCAAATCAGAAAGATCAGTTCGTCTTAAAACTGGCTAAAGTGGATAAATTTGCTCTAGTATCAGCAATCTGGAATCCCTTCATCGTAAATAAAGTTGCTTGTTTCAAACCTGTAGCGAACCTCACAGTAGATGAGCAGTTGTTGCCAACTAAAACAAGATATCCTTTCATTCAATACATACAAAGCAAACCGGGCAAATTTGGCCTTAAATTATGATCGCTTGTTTGTGTGGATACCAAATATGTCCACAACGGATTTCCTTACACTAAGGCAGATAGCAATCGGCACGTGGATCAAATTGTGCATGAAAATGTCGTCATACGTCTCACTGAAGGTTATTTGGGAAAAGGGAGAAACATAACCACACACACACACACACACACAGAAAATTATTTTACATCTTTAAAATTGTGTGAACAATTGAAATCAAAATGCACAAGCTTTGTAGGAACACTGAGGTAAAAACTCAGAGAGGTGCCACCAACAGCAAAGTTGGGAAAACAGCCTCTTCATTCCACGATATTGTTCAGAAAAGGTTCAGATATAACTCTTACTGCTTATCAGGGAAACATGAACAAAAACGTTATGTTATTAATTTCTCTTCACCCTACTTTATCAATTATAATAACGAGAAGACACTAGTAACTACATTTTTATAACCATTGACGGCGTTGACATTGTAGACCAAATGGTAAGCTTGTACACTACAAAATCGGAATCTTGTTGGAGGCCTATGCAAGTATTTTTTAGCATTTTAGACATGTCTGCGTTAAATGCTTGGGTTTTGTATAAAGAAGTAACGGGAAAGCAGAAGCATAGCAGGAGAAATTTCATCCTTCAGCTGATTGCTTCACCGAATGAATAAAATAAAAATATATAAAAAGCAGGTCAGTGTGATAAATTTTCAATTTGAATACTAGTATATATTTTATTACTTATCTGTCATTTGAACCTAAAATAAGCTGTATAATATAATTTAACTCTTCATAATAGCCAGGGTCAAATTGGCCCCTTCCGTCTTTCTAGGTATAAGGTAACTTCATGTATTTCTAGTGTTAATTAATGCTACTTCATATTGAAGATATTTATCATTTAATTGCGAATAATTTTTAGAGGCCCTTGACATTGACGGATTTGGAAGTATTTTAAAATATTAAGATCAAGGTAATTTTTAATTGCGAAATACTAGCTATAAACTTAAGTGCTATGTAAAAACGTCACTAAAAAAAGCTATGTAAGTATTCTATATACAAATTTGAGTTAATCATTTTTAAAATTAAACAAACATTCCGCCTTTTTTACAGGAATTCAATACTCTTTCTGCATAAAATTTAAGCGATACTTTATTTTGAAAATTAACCGAGAAATAATGATTTATTTAAAAATTAATCTTTTGCGAATTAATTTTCTAGACCACTCACTGGGCACCATATGAAATCCTGAGGGCAAAAACAGAAAAGAAAACGGCAGGAGTGGTTAAGAATTTTACTAAGATATCAAAGTATCTGTACTAACTAAATAATCTCAATTCGAAGTTCGCAATCATTGCTGATTTAAATTGTGCTGCAATTATTCGTCTGGAGGAGAAATGAAAAGTAGATTAAACATTTCTTTTCTTCAATTAAATGCATTCAGTGAAATAAATTCATTCAACTTGAAAAATGAACGTAAGAAAAGTTTGTATAATTACTTTGATAAGCATTACACCTAACAAACCTGTATCTGCGATTATTTCAGGAAGTGTCCACGAAACAATTCAGAACTTTACAAAAACTTGAAGAGCTATGCCTAACAGAAAAATAATTTCCTAAAACTCCAGGCTTTCTACTCAAAATGCAGTCTTGCATTCCTTTCATTGGTGAATATTCAATCTCTCTCAATTAAAGTATTATTTATTAATTTATTAACTTTGAATGGATTCATTTAAATTAAATAGCTTCCAATAGGCTTAAGGTATTCTGAAAAGATTAGGAAATTTATTCAAATCCCCTTTTTCCTCTTTCCATCTATTATTACATGAATACAGAAATCCATGCCATGTCTTCTCAATTGTCATAGACAAAATTAAATCGAACTAACATGCCCTCAATTTATATAGTTTTGAAAATGTACAGAAATCATGTGAAATATTAAACATTGCAAAATTATTTGTAGTTTGTAAGCGCCTGAAATATTTGATTACAAATACCCATAAATTTATATTTTTGGTCACAAATAATATGTAACGAGTTGATGACTACCACTTTACAATTGTGCATTCACTTTATTTTATTTTAAAATATATTAACTAAATGAACATTAAATCAATTCCTTTATAATTGAAGATGTAATAATTTTGTGCCCTTTGGAATCAACTTTTATTTTATTTCTCACTCCTAATCATAACGTTCACTGGCAAAACCAAGGATCCTGGAAACTTTACAACAGATTGCATTTCAGGATATTTTTAAAAACATTTTCGCGACAACATTTTCGTTCATGTTATAAGATTTAGTTTTATTAGACAAGTAATTACATTATAATGCTTATTTTAGACATGCTATAATTTAGTTTTATCAAAAGTTCAAGAAATATATGCATTAATTTTTACTATCGTTTCGTTCAAGATATCCATGGAACCGAAGCTACATACCCGAAAATCTGTCTCCGTAAGTACCATTGATTTAATGAGGAGGCATGGAAGGCAATAGTTTTTCTAATATGCATCATATTTCAGTCTCCTTTGTAATTGACAAAGGATCAAACATAAATTCGAGTTATACGCGAAATGTTTCGATCAATCAAGTCATTATTGAAATTGTTTGAAACAAAAGGGAATGAGTAGATGTGTGTACCTCAAAATAAACAGCCATTGTGCTCTGCCGGATTAAAAAAAATTACTCTCCATTACTTGGACCATTCTACACAACTAGTATTATTTTTGTTACAGGGCGGTAGAAAATTAATGAAAACATGCTTTATTTTTAGGTACAAGGAGGACACTCACAGTGTCAGTAACTGGATCCACACCGAGCAATCGTCAGCCCATTTTGAGGAGCGTTTGATCTTGTAATACCAACGCAGGGGACGATTAATGTTGCGAACAAAATGCTGAAGGGTTGAAGAATCTGAATCCAAAGAAGCAGCCATGGGAGGGAAAAAGTGGGACTATACATTTTTCAAAACACCTTCCAGCTCATGAAATTCCGTGTGTACGACGTTGAAAAACATTCTGAAGACGTCGTAAAAGAACCATACCCGAAGAGAGTGTTATGAATAATTGTTTTCTGCACTTTGTTATGTCTGTTTTTGAGTCTGAAATCCGAAAGTATTGTATTTTTTATGAAAGACAAAGAGTATTCAAAACAGAATAAAACATAGAAAACATAAAAATATGTTTTAAAGTATTTGTAATAAAATGGTGTTTCCTTATAATTTCGATCTTGTAATTAGTTCTTTAAAATTACATTTATACATTTAGATTATATTTCCCATGGTTTGTTACTACAAGAGTCTGAGAATGAACATTTTCGTTGAATAAGAAATTAAGATGTAAGATATAAGATCTTATTTTATACCGTACCCTCCAAATTCAGAAGAGTAAGGTTGGTAGGTAGTTAAAATCACAATGGAGCAACACATCGGACTATTAACGACGATCCGGGATCTATCCCGAAGGGAAGATTCAAGGACAATGCCTCGTATCAGAAGAGTAAGAGATTACTAGATAGAGAACAAGATTTTGAAATAAATTTAACTCAGCATTTTAATTGATGTTTCCATTTCATGTGCTGAGCAAAATGTAAGTTTTAAAAATTGAACTGATGACGGTATCTGTCAATATCAGAGTCACAAGATGGTGGGATGTAGCTGATCCAATGACTATTTCTATTCATAGTTTGGATGATCACGTGATTTAATGATTTTTAATAAATATTGGATTGATGCTGTTTATTAATTAAGTTGGTGGAAGTCCTGAAAGTGAAAGAAGGAAGATCCAATTTTTTTAAGTATATGTAATGTGTGTAAGGCCCTTGTAAAAGTGAAGTATAGTTTTGCAATTCCCTCAGGTTGAATTAGTGACCACATATATATATTAACCCTCTGGTTGTCTTGTCATTAGCAAAACTGACCAGATCTTGATCTCGGCATCATAAAATATCGACAATGTCTTGATGTCGGATACCTCGTCATTAGCAAAATTTGTCAGACGGACGGGATAACTGGTCGAAAGTAATAGGTGGGTAAATAGTTGCTAGACGACTATTTCTTAGATTTTACTGGATGAATTTTACTAGTCGAGTTATTTAATTACTAGTGAATTATTTAATTTATTACAGTAGGAGGATTAAATTCTAGTGTAGGAACGTTGAGATGTATTTGGTATGAGGGATTATAATCAATCTTGGATTTGTTGGTATTTTTTACAAATTCAACTATATCTACGTGGTACCTATGACGGAAATTATCACTTTCACAGTGATTAGTGTAAATCACTTCACCTATCTGAGTATTGTAGTGACGCTGTTATTGCATTTATTGTTAGTCTGTATGAAGGTTGTGTGTATTGTGCGTTTTGGTACTTGGCACAGCACGTTTTTTGTGACACTGAAAGCTGTTGCGTTTTAACCATAGATAACATCAACTCGTGACAGAATAAAAATTTCCTACTCTGATTTTCGCAAGATCTACAGAGGGTATCATATTATTAGAGCCACCAATTTTAACAATTAAACAATTTCTCGTTTCAACCAATTATTTTTTTAAAAGAAAGCCTGGTTACGTTACATTCGTTTTGTTTTTATGATAAATTTATGCTAACAAATTAAATAAATAGTTATAAATACTATAAGACATCGTATTCTGTCAGCGCTAGTTGTCATAGCCTGACAACCAAATTGTTCGGTTGTGTTATCGAGGTTATTCAAAGTTTGAATTACTTTTGGGGCGTTGTTCTGGCATTGTGACTATAAAGTGTTTTTTATACTTATATGGTTTACTAAGTGTTATAATGGTGTTACATTTTGATTTTTATACTTTCCTTGACCGAATGGATTTTTACCATTGACAAGATCGAAAATATTCCTCCGACGAAAATTTTGAAAATTAAAACACTTCTTTTGAATACCAAATTTTCCAACAGGAAAATTATATTACAGCTAATGTTTCACAATCATCAGTGGACTTTATCAAGACAACACTTAACGTATAAATTAACTTGGCAGTGAAGCTTGGGAAGAAATATGGTCGAAAAAATTGCTAATTCACGGGACGAAAGAAAAATGAAAGATATTTGCGTGAAAAAATAGAAAAGTACCTCGGAGGGTTCTCACACAAACGATGAAGTATGATGGCACCAAGAAATCTCCAGCAGCCACTCGCCTGAGTAACAAGGACTTGGGATTCCTATTCCACCAACTTGCAGAAAAAACATTGCTTATCCTAGCAATGATACAAAAGCGGCTACAATGGGCCAAAGAACATCAAAAATAGCCAATCAAAGATTGGAAGAAGGTACATTGTTGATTACTGAAGTAAAAATTTGTATTTATCAGCTTTAATAATGAATTTCATTTGGTAAAAATTACTTATTTTATTAAATTATTACTTATTATATTAAATTACTTATTTATTTTATTTAAAGCAGAAAATATTCACTGTGACTCTAATTTTTGATCACCCACTGTATATACAAATTTTCGATTTTAAGCAGCTTTATTAAATCAACTTCGTAAAAGCTTTACGATTATATTTTTTATTGCCTTCTCTTTTTAGGCGAATGACTTAAATGTCGCAGTGAAATTTAAATCGAAGGATTTCGTGCAGAGTCTCTTTTTTTTCTATGTTCTCTATATATTGAAGCATATTGAAGAGTATGGCCCTAGCATTTTTTGTTTTACCTTTCTATGGATATTATCTCTTTGAGAGAGGATTTCCTGAATTGCTGTTTGATTTTTATTTGTATTTGGTCTTTTTTACAACTTTTATAGTCAATACCTCTTTCATTAATAATATATTTTTTATTTGGGCTGCAAGATTTCGCAACTTAAGATTTTGTTTGATCTGCTCACCATAGCGTTCAGGATTGGTCTCTCAGAATCCAATTTCTTATGGAAATGGATGCTTGACTTCTGAAAACTATATTGCAAATTCTTTTGGACAAAATTATCCCCAATCCCAAAGAAAAGGAAACTGCAAGAAATATGTCAAAACATGCAATGGAAAACGATTTTAAAGGTTTTCAATCGAATTTAGGCGACAGACGCAATCCTGTCACTGTGAAGAACAGCTATTACAATCAGTTATAAGTAAAAAATAAAGATCGTTGTACAACTGTGCAATTATAGACCTTAACAACATCCTCTGGAAGACTATGTTAAGACGTCTAGTAAATAGACGAAAATGGTATCTTGAAAATAATATTGTAGCTACTGAATAGACCGGGTTCCGTAAAAATAAATCGACAAATGATCAAGTGACATTCTTTAGTCAGACTAATAAAGAAGACCTAGATAGAAACATTTTGACTGCTGTGTGTGTTGAAGATTCAAATATGGAAATACCTATTCTAAGTGGTCTGTTATTAATAGCACAATCTACAAACCGACTTATCGCACAAGTAGTAGTTAGCAGCTTTAATTAATTTACTATCTACATAAAAGATTAAATTGAAACTCCTAAAGTTAATTGCTGGTAAAAAGTGCCTGCTTTTGTCATTGAAAGGAAACTAAGTAAAGCCCTAGAGGCTCTGTCTGGCTGGTGTATGGAAAAAAATGTGAATCTTAATTTAGAGAAAACATTACAATATTTCTCTGACGCATAAGTATTTTTGTCAGTAATTGAAATACCAGTTTATTCCAATTGTAAATACAAATAAATTTACCTATCTAGAGGTGACTTCTGACAATAAAATAAGTTGGAAGCTATATATTGAATAAATTATAGAACGTGCCTCTAAAAACTGAATATATTGAAAATTGAATATATTTGGCAGGCAGTAGGTGTGTCTGTGCCCCGATCTGTAGCACACGTAATACCTTTATTTGGCATTTACTGACTTACCGCTGCGAACCTCTTTTAACAGCTTCTGAACACATGTTAAAAAAATTAAAGATCCTGCAAAATCAAGCACTGCAACTAATTACGGTGCTGTAAAATATACACTAATAGATGCAATATTATTGCTGACTAAAAATAAACGAATTCAAATCATTATACAGGAAAAAGCTCTAATCTACGAGAAACTAATGAGAATGGAAGATCAATACTGGGATAATTGTGAAATCAAACCTAGATAGCTTACGAATCAAATTGGATTTCTTCTAAAAGTTCTAGACATTAAAAAAGATTTAGTTTTGTGATAATGTATAATCATTCCCTGAAACTTAGAAATCTTCTAAAAATAATAAATCTTGAAAAGTTAGTATTACTGAAACTGTATATGAGAAAGATATTTCACAAGACATTTTAAGATGTCTTGTCCTTGATACTATCGGAACCAAGTACCCAGAAGATGAATGGCTACTCACCTATATGGAGGGTTTCCAATTTAACTGACATATTAGCTTGGGTATTGGAGTCTTTTCAAATCTATTTGCCTTTCTATGCTTTAGCAGGAAATTTTGGTACAACGTTCTATGGTGAGATAGTGTGCTTTTAGTATAGCGCTTAAACATTTCCTAATATTTCAGCATGAACATGAAAAAGCTGTCGTGCTGTCAGACTTACAAGCAGCTATCCATTCTATTAGTTCTAATACATTCCCGCTATCATCTGAGATTCTACGATGCCAAGAACTGCTATACACGTCAAGGTAAAAAAACAAATAAATTGTTTTGCAATGGTTATCAGGTCATTGCAATCTTTACGAAATTGAGCGAGCAGACTTTCATGGTAAAAAGGGTGTGAAATTGATGCAACATCCAAATGCAAATCCTTCCTCTAGGAAAATAAAACTATTTCTAAAACATTCTATGCCATCAAAATGGCAGCACGATCTTCAAGGTAGTACACAAATAACATGCTAGAAAAGTGAATACCTCAAAAATGTACCTGACAAGCCACATCGAGAGGAAGTTTCGACTTTCCATCTGGTGATAGGACATGAGAGAGAGACTTCTTACAGCTCATTTGCATCGATTAGGTATCTCCTCCGAGCCTTGCTGACCATGTGTAATTTTACAGAAATAATGGACAGAAACCACCTACTTCGAAGGAGAACACCCTTCCCACGGGCATCAAAAGGTATCTTGATATTGGGAGACAAGAGAACTCATAGGGCATTATTAAATTATCAAAAGGAGAGGCGAATAATTTAAATACAGATGATACCAATTCAGAAAATGCCCTGTCCAAATACAGGTTAAAATTAACATAAAAATTAGAAATAAATGTATGCGATGTACCAATGCGCCATGATCTCTTGCTGATAGCTTAACTCTTCAACGTTTATCTAGATCTCGTTTCGACAAGATGTGTCGCATCCTTCAAGATCTGACCAATATTGCTTATGACGAGATATCTCGTCATCAAGATATTGCCATTTTTTTAATAATAACGAGAATATCTGGACAGTGTTTCTAATGAAGAGATATCTTGTTTATCAAGATCCAGTCAGTTTTCCAGATACCTTGTCGAGACAACAACCATAAGGGTTAAAAGTTAGTTAAAATTTGAAGTAATAATTCAATACTACACACAACAGATTAATATCTATATACTCAGCTCGTTACGGTGTCTCGTTGAAAGAGAGTTTAAGGGTATTACCTGCGATGTAAGGACTGACCGAGAGTGATCTCTTAAAGACACATCTGCATTCCTTGGTGTCGGGGTTGTTTTTAACACATTTTTGTGTGGCGGAAACCCGGCCAGCGCTACTATTGCCAGATTACTGTCGTTCCCCAACAAACCTCTGTAAATACTTGAACAATGATGTGGAGAGTCATCAGTATCAGTGGTGCTAGGTAGTTTGGAAGAAGTGGTGATCCGTCTAGAATATAGTTCAACCTGTTGTTTTTCCTTGTTCTAGTGGTTATTTATCGTCACGATAACGCCAGGCCAAACACAATTCGACTCTTCTAAACGTACCTTCGTGGTCCCAAATTCTTCCTTGGGCAGCGAAATTTGAGATGCAACTCCCATTGAGCACGTCTAGGATATTCTATGCCGTCAATTGCATCCTTTCACAACATAAGGCATCTGGAGAAATCTATTATGCCAATTATTCTGAAGAGTATCTCCCAAATAATTGACATAATTTTCACAGTATAACACAGTGGTCTCATTTGTCTTCTTACTCCGCAGTATATCGACATGTATCGCCGCAAAGAAGAGCCTTTACAAGTTACTAAATTAATGACATTTCTGGTGCCATTCTGCAATAGTAGAATCCCCTAATTTTAGATTGGGAAAATTTATTTATCTTTTCATGTACATCGCACATTGTAAGTGTCATTCCAATCGAACACTGGCTTCGGGCTATTCCGATTTCTTTTGGCTCAGAGTAGATATATATATATTCATGCTGCAGGTCAAAAGCTGTTTAGGCATAGTTGAGTTCTAAAGGTGGCTGTTCAATCACTCGAAATCGACATTAGTGTTTCGATCACCAGGATTAAATTATTTACATAATGGAATCATTCATTACAAAATGGAAATTATTACACAATAGGAAAACCAAACTTGGTAATCAGATACATTTCATTTCTAATACATTATTAATGAATGAACATAATGCATTTATTATAAATGTGTTAATAGTTGTGTTAATTCAATAATGTAGACGTAGTATCTTCATTATTTAACTATATGAAGGATAAAACAGCCCTTCAATTAAAATTGCGCAAAACGAATTATCGTAATTCATTATCTACATAAGAGTCATTTTGAACGATTTTCTAATATCCATACTATACGTTCTAAGATTCTCATATTCGAAGTTTTAATAAATGTGAGGTTGAACATGGCCCTTGTTGGTTGTACATGTATTGCCCTTGAAGTGTTTCGACATGATATCTCGTCCAAGATCTGGTCAGTTTTACTATGGATGAGATGAGACAAATGCTATGGATGAGATCATGGCAATAGCGATGAAATCCAAATAGGAGTAAAATTGGCCCTTCCCCAGAACTGGTGACAGTTTGGAACAGGTTTTTCTACCAGACTGGCCACTACAGGGCAGTTTTTGACGAGAAAATAAACCACCAGGAGGGTTAAACCTCTGAGGGGTTCAAACGATATATTCGTTCTGCAGCCTATTATCTCCTGTATGACTTCTGATCAGTTTTGATCTTCTTGACCTTTAGAATCTATCCAAGAATTCATTAAGATAATTAGTGTGGTTTCATGTGTATTTTGGGGTAAATGTATAACTACTTTAATTGGAAAATTCAGAGGTTAACAATATTCTTTCATTCCGTTTGTACACAATTTTCAAGGACCTACTGGCTGTCCCTTCGTCATTTTTCCTAACAATATTATTTCCTATACTTCATTACAACATACATTTAAAAGAGATAACATGAAACTTAATGAAGTATCACCCGCATTTCACAGAAAGTAACGCGATTGTATATCATCTTGTGCGATTATTTATAATAGTTATTTCAATAAAACTTTTCAAAGTTCAGCGAGTGGAGATGAAATCCTTAAAATCGTGGAAAACATTCGGAATAATTGCCTACTTTGAAGATATTATTAAACGCAGTGTTCACGATTTTGAGAACGTTAGCACAACACGTCAGATTGAAAAATTACCTTTTACTGAAACATCCATCACAAAAGATGCGTAAGTAATTTATTTCCTACCTTTGGATCAAGGCAAGTACTTAATGAAAGCAACTATCAGCATCTCCGCGTTTCAGACTTCTACGATCGATTTGACGGAGTTGAGGCTGTAAACTTGGGTAGTTTATTATAAATCTCGTAAAGGAGGTTAAAATTCATTTGTTAGAATTAACTACACGAAGAAAAATATTAAAGATAACCATTCCATTTAACTAGATAATTCCGACTTTCAAAACATGTAACTCATTTTAGTGTTTTTTGTTTGAATAGTTATAAGCAAATATCGAAAACTCTTGCTTGTATTCAAAACTTATTGCCTGACGCTTGTATTTTTCATCAATGTTAAATGTACTTATTTTATGTAAATCCTTTTTATTCTGATACAAACTGGTTTAAAACTTTTCCTGTTTTTCTTTTCCATTATTTTCCCATTTAATGGGGTCGGAGCGGCCCAGTTGGTAGAGTCGCGGATTAGCAGTCGGAAGGTTGCGAGATCTAGACTAGATCCAAGCAAAGATCTTTGTTTACTCTGTGGGCTGGTGCTAAATCTGCTGTAGCCTGAAATGGACGTTGACAGACTTTCCCGGCCTCAGACCAGAAGATACAGCCCTATTGCTGAATGTCTCTGTGGTTGTTGATACATTGTACTTATTCTTCCTAGGGGATACTCATTCATATAAAAATAAATATTACAAATTTAGTAAATCGTAGCGTTATTTCGCAAATACCTATGTTGGAATTTGCCAAGCAGATTTGTATGTTATCGCTTTGCAAATTATTATCTCTCCAGTCTTATAATCTCACGCTGAGAACATTTTATATTTTTATATATTTATTTTAATTTCAAACTTCTGTACATTGATTTCAACAATAAATGAAATAATAGTTCCATTCAAGTTATTGTTTCTTTTTTAAAACTAATATCTTTGTGGGGCTTTTGCATTACGAATCTGTTATTTTATAAACAACTTTGGAATAGAATGTAATTTTACCAGTTTTGAAACAAAATTCGTTATTCTTTTAAAATATTGCAGAAATATTAACTTTACCAATGTGATAAACATTACTATTTGGTACAGATATTCTACCAAAATTACTCTTAGGGTAAGGATATATTTCAAAATTCTGTGCATGAAACAAGTTTTCTCAAGTTAAGTATAGATGTGCAATTTGAGTCTTCTAATTTGTATTTCCTGGCATGAAAGAATGAAACATTATTTCTTAACATTGTAATTTTGATTACGTAGTCAAAAGTTTAAAGTGAAAGGTAAATTTAATCTTAAGATTTAAAAGTATTAAAACTAATTTTGAGTTTGAATAACTTACCTTTAAATGAAATTAATTTTGACTTGTTTGTCAATTTTATTCTTCATTTAATTTAACTGATAAAAAAGTTGTTACGCAACATTTTACAACTTTAAAGCGTAATTAATATTAGAGTTTTTATAAGAAAATAGATTTTTTCAATCATTCTGGTGTTAATTACTGCCAAGAATTTGAATATTCATTTAACGAGCTAATTATAAGGATATCAGATCAAGTGTTTCGTTAAAAAACTTCGTGCATTTTTAATCATCTCAGTGATAGCATAGAATACGGATGGTTCTACTTTTTAAACACGCTGTTTATAAGTTATTTTAAATAAATTTTTTTAAACTGATTTCTTTTCAAAATCAATCCCTTATACAAAATTATTAATTTACGTTAAAGATGCTGCATTATATAATTATACTATTTCTATTAAGCTAACTATATTTATAATCATATAATATTTTAAAATTACTTATGTGTATTTCCAAACACGAGTTTTAAAATTTGAGGATCAATGTGGTGTTAAATTACTAGATTTGTTACGATCAGACAAACGGGTAACAATAAATAAAATCAAAAATATAAATGCCTTATCAGACAATGTGCTATATTAATAGGCGTGTTAAAATACAAACCTCATTGTGATTTTTTACCAGAATTTATTGAAGTTAGGGTAAAGAGATTTTATATGGAGGCAAAGATAATTTTGCATTTTTCCGGAAAGAGATTTTGCAATTTTTTATGCTTATAAACTATACTGACCCTGCAGTTTTTTCAAATACTCTCTAGTAGTATGTCGCATGTCTAAGCTTCATTTGATAACGAATTTTGTCTTTTAATCGAAATTGTAATTTCAAAAGAAAATATGTCTAACAGGTATAGTTGTCAGAACGTATGTCATCCACTCAGTAGGCCACAGATCTGAATCTTGGTTTATAATCGTATGGATATTGGTGATTGTTCCTGTTATGAGCAATGGCGGTTTACCCAGTAGCTGCTCCTTCACAAATAGACGTTGGTTTGCTCCTTGTTTGACGGGGGGCCGAGGTAGACCGTTTGGTAGAGTAGCGAATGAGTAACCGAACGGTTCCCAATTCGAAACTAGATCCAAAGACCATCGTGTACGTGGACCGGTGTATGATAGATCTGTTGTGGCCTCAAATGTCCTCATGTTGGCGTGGTGTGGAAGTTTGGAGAATGGGGTGCCAGCTTGCTTAGGTGTTGACCTCGACATCTGAACGTGGTTCACAATTACTAGGTCCTTGGATCTTTCCCTTTGGGATTGACCTTGGACAATAGCCCGTTGTGCAGTTCCAGTGCGAAATTAATTCAATTACCTACCTACATTTTTTACCGGAGACCAGGTCCATGGTTGGGAGTTGGAATTTAAAAAATCAAAAGGACAGTGCAGGAATGTATATTGTAACCACATTTTGAAACATTTGAATTACAAGTTAACAGACCACCTAAACCAAATTTTTATTTTTCATTTATCTTCCTTAAATCCGAATCCACACACAGGCCCAATTTCTTCCTTTTTAGTAAAAATTAATGAGCATATCAACCTAGTAATAAATTATTTTCTATTTTATTTATTCACTGTTGTTATCAGAACATCTGTTTAAATACATTTTAAACCCATTTTCAACTTATTACATAATATATTCTCTGTAATATTATCGTAATGGATCTCGAGCTCTCGCCAATAGCCCTTTTCGTTGCTCCAGTTTGACGCAAATTCAACAACACACCAATTACCACTGAACTGTTAAAATTGTTATAGATAACAGATCTTAATTCTGAAAATGGATAGCCTTTTTGAAGAAATTACTGAAAATGAAAATTCTATTGAAGTGGTGAAGAAGAAAAGGCAAACAACAAAATCTAAGTAGACTGCTTCAAAGAGAGCAGGTTAAAAGCTTCAAGTGCAAAGCTTAGTTGTGACCATGAAGAGTGCTACATATTAATCTTATTCCTGTCATCTTCTACTTAAGACCATCATCACTATCTACGTTCTCTCTATAAATATCCTTCAAGAAAGTCCCACCTCCTCAGCTGTAGTAAGAGATTTAGTTAAAATAGCCCTAGGGATCTTTAATTAAACTGTAATTTATGAATGTCGGAAGTGAAACAATTACCTAAATTGTTTCTGTGTTGAGTTTATGCCAAAATTTGATATTATTACATTTGTGAACCGAGGCCTTTTATTCCGCTAAATTAAAATTGTTTGATTAATGTTTATGATTTTGAGGAGGCGTTGGAGCTTAATTATGCAGGGAAAATTGTTCATGCGTCCGTTATGGGCAGGACACAGTGACATTGACATTTTGATAGGTGTCTCATTTACTATGAGACAGCTTATAAAATGCGCAGTTTTGAAGTTAGCGAAATGGGCACTGTTTCATTTTCTATCGTATACGAAATAGACGTAGGGTATACTGGACTCCTACCTATTATTATTTTGTCCCCTTAATTTAAAAGAAATTGTATTTTTACCACACACTCCCAGACCCTTTGCTAATATATTTAAACTCTTATTTGTTCAAATTTATCATTGATACAAGCCGTGGCTCAGTGGGTTCACCCATTACGCATGGAGTTGTAAGGGGTGCAGGTTCAATTCCTGTAATTTACACTGGCTCGTGTGTCAGTTAAACATTGTATGTGTATGTACACTTATTTACCGCTGTCTGTCTAGTGTTGTAATCTATATATTAATACGTGAAGAAAAAACTTTGTACCCCTTTTTAAGCACATTGCGCGCACGGAGGAGTATGAGATTTGGCATAATTTGCCACCACATAAGTTAGTATTGAAAGTTAATTTAATCGTTTTGCTGATCAGAAACTTAAATAAAAAGGAAGCATTAGTCAATGGAACAAGAATGCGCATCAAATTTATGCATCGTAATACTATTGATTGCGAAGTTTTAACTGGAACCGCACGCAATAGGAGAATTTTGATTCCACGTATAAATTTAACATATTCCGGAACTATTTTACCATTTAACTTTCAAAGAACTCAATTTCTAATTATACCTGCATTTGCGATGACAATAAATAAGTCTCAAGGACAAACATTCGAAAAAATTTGAATTTTATTGAGGCAACCAGTTTTTACACATGGTCAATTGTACGTCGCAGCAAGTAGAGTTCGATCATTCGATGGTTTGAGATTTTATATTTCAGAATATAACGGTCAAGGGCATTTAGCAAACGATGAAAGAGTTTTTACAAAAACATCGTCTACACAGAAGTTTTGAATCATTAAATTCATTGTCGAACTATTTCAAGTTCAATGGACAACATTTATTTTTTTAACCACCCGTTTTTTTTGTTTCAATAAAAAATATATAAAAAAATACGAAGCACGTATTCCTTATTTCATTTTTCATTTTTTGGATTTATTTTTAATTTAAATTTTATATAATTTGAAAAAGATAGGCAAATTAACTGTGTAGCCTTGGCGAAACCTGTGGTCAGTATAGCAATAAAAAAACCCAAGAAAATGTCAAACAACGCGTTATTGTTTTTAGATATGGCTTAACCAAGCTATACCACATTTTTCCTATGACGTATTTGTTCATGCTCGCAGCTTACGTAATAGAACAAAATTCAAAAAAAATTATATGCAATGAATATAGAGGTATACTCTTTGACAAAAGAACCTTATTAACGTTCAAACTTAAAAATTAAATGAATTATGGTCGAATTTCGACCACTGGGCGACCACTAGTAAACATTAACCCTTCAGGTGGTTATCTCAGCGAGGTATTTCTCGTCATTAGTGAAACTGACCAGTTTTTGTTGGACGGAAGATCTCGTCATTAGAAAACAACTGACTAGATCTTGATCTCACCATTATAAATTAATACAAGTAAAATAAATTATACCATTATAAGAATAATTAAATATATAAAACATCGGAAATATCTTGATTTCGCTATAGTATTTTGCCATTATCCAAATTTCTCAGATTTTCATGGACGAGATACCTCGTCGACGCCACTTGGAGGGTTAATGTTTATTACTGCATTTATTCACTGCATTGAACATCAATAAAAATTTTACAATCATGAGAAATTATTTTAAGAGTTTTATTAAATTTGTGCTCATCATGATTTCTAAAAAGTACTCGCTATGTAACTTGCCTTTAAAACGTTTATTGTAGCTGATAAAAGAGCATAAAGTGTAAAAAATTTTCATCTAATTTAGTAAATCAAGGCATTTAATATTCATGATTTTAATCATATTAACTGTCCTTTATTAGTATAATTACTAACAACGTTTCATTTAAGATATTTCCCAGTTTTAGTCTAAGAATTATTAAGACCTTATAATTTAAATTGTATAACTTCTTAATTATCTTTCAAATGCATATTTGAATTATTTCATCATCTTTATGTTATTTTCATTGGAAATTAATCTTTTTGGAGTAAGATTCAATTATTTACATATCAGTTACATTTACTCTCTAATGAAAAGAACTGTGCATTATATCTCTTATGAGTAATGTTTAAAATTATGATATTTATAAAACTATTTCCATTCCAATAAGCCCTTAATTCAAGCCGACTTCAAAAATGGCATAGCAATGAATTTCCTTACGAATCTTGAAACAAAACTCAAAAACTAGTTTTGAGCCATCATATCTCTGTCACTGAATAATATCACACTTTAATTTAAATATGAAATATATGTGCACTTTACATTTGTAAAGTAATTCGAGAAGTTTTAACTTTATTTGGTTTGTACAACTTTAAAATACATTTAATACATAGCGTGTAGCTAAATTTCACTTGAATTCTAGTTTGAAAGAAATTGTAACTTAATTGAGGATTTTCATAAAATGCTACGGATTAGCAAAGCAACTTTTGTCACATGATGCACACGACGCTATTACACACGAGCATATGTTTTAAATAACCTTTAGAACCAAACTGGTAATAACTGGTAATACCTAGTAATTAAAATACTTTTAAAACATTTACGGGCTGTTACCTGAATATGTGCGTCATTCTTACGTTTACAGGTATTATCATAAAACTGACTTTTTGGTTTAGTTACATGAATTTTACTCTAGAGCCTCTAAGGCTCTTATATTAACACACTACCAAGCAGAAAACCCTATCGCATTAAACACACAAAATGAATAAACATGTTGCGATATATCTTGATAATTGCTTCAACTGAGAAAGTCAAGTAAATTATAAAGGCATAGTAGGATTAAGCCACCTTTCTTGTCACTTAAATTAATTACAAATATGGTAGAGTATATTTGGAGAGAAAATAAATTGTTATAATATGCATAGAATAGTATGCAAATTTGCTGCTTTCTGCAACACTTCAGGATAACCTATTCGCTTCTGGTTTCAGGAATTTATGAAACAGATATATTTTATGTGAACTATTAGTTGTAAATGGCAACTATAAGGTGAAAGTATTCCTATCTTTATGCGAATTGGAAAGAACTGTATTTGAGGAATGCTTGGGTATTCGTGAACTATAAATAATTTACCACAGGAAAAGTGCGTGGAATGTAATTAAATATATTTAGCACTCATAAAATGAATTGCTCTTCTATGTGGTTGTGTTTAGTTACATGACTGGCTATTTTAGAAAAGTATGTGAATAATTAGTCTCAAAGTAAATGTTTAGGCATTTGATTACACAATTTTAATTTTATTACACAGTGCAGCGATTTTCAACCTTTTTCATCTCATGGCACACATAAGCTAATTGCTAAATTTTATGACAAATCAAACATATATGATATTTTTTGTCGATCTGCCAAAAAATCTATAATTTCGATGGATTCACAAAATAAAGTAGTAGTTATCTACCTTTTTACTTGAAAGTGTCAACAAATATTTTTGATTCAATATTTATGAATGATACTTTGTAATGAAAAATAATACTCAAGATTATTGAAATTATTTCTGTACACATTTTTCAAAAGTTCAAAATTAAACCATTCAAATGAAATAAGTATTACTCATTTTAAATCATTTCATCATCCGTACGGCACATCAATGCCATTTTTGTTACACACCAGTGTGTCAAAGTGGAAGGCTAGCCCGTATGCTTATCGCTGACTTAGTGTTTTATGAATTTTATTTTACAGATTATCTTTTTCAAAATTTATTTGACAATAAGTCCATGAATGCAAATCTTAGACACAACACTTAAAGATAAAAAGAAAAAACAAGTTATTTTGAATATGTCTAATACAGGTTGATCATAATTAAAGTTGAACTATTAAGTGCACACTGTATCTCTAACCTATTAGCAGATTGACACTAAAATACATGTACAAACTGTTTAAGGAAGCTGCAGTGGTTTCTGCAAAAATCGTTTAAACATTGCACTAAGGTGGCCCTCGACAGCCCAATATACGAAACAAGAATTTAAAATTTTTATTTTTGAATTTGCAAACATTACGAATGGAATAATTGAAAACGATGACACTAATGGCGCTGCAAGCAAAGAAAGGTAATCTGATTTGCAAAGCCGTATGGATTGCAATTGATTCTAGGTATACAAATCGACAATCAGTGAATGCCATTCTTATCAAGTACGATGGTTATCACTTCAGAGGATTGCTTTATTTGTGAATCTGTGTGTGTGAGATATTCCCGAAACCATGTGTTTCATGGTTGTAGGACTATTTGCAGAATATGGCTTAGTAGTGAGCCGAGTGGTGTGCCAAACCAAAACGACGACACGTCCAAAATACAATTAAAATATTTATTTATTTAAACACATGAATTTACATTATATACAGGAATTTGTGTCCCTTAGTTTTGGGCGCTGTACGAATGGAAATAGGGATCTACTCGAAACGGCCGGCGACCAAGCGCAAAAAATACATCCGAACAGTTTGATGTTTGAAATCTTCTCTCTTTCTTGTCGCTCCAGTTGACACTGGGGAATAGTTAAATCAGATGGGGCCATCGTTCACCCCTTAGAAACCATCTGGACTGAAAGGAGATCTTCCTGGTAGATATGTCGAGATTTACGACCGGTGGTCAGTGGTGTAGTTTTTGTCCTCTGACCCCGCGACGTTTCTATGGACGTTACACTCGGCATGTGCAAAGCATCAAGGGGGAAGGTTGCTGTATGCCATTGAGCACCTTATTCATCGCTTTCGAATTTTTCACCTTAACAATGGGGATCCATCGACCGACTAATGAAAAAGACAGAGCATGTGGGGAATCTCTGTCGTAAGATCTCTGAAGGGTAATGTGCGTACGAATCGACCTAGTCAATTGGCTACCTTAGCGCAGACTAGTGTTTTCGGCCTCGGTAAATAATCACTTCAACCAATCAATAATTCAGGATTCATGCTTTTTCTCACAACCACATGACAGATCTTCAAACAGAGCGATCGGAAGAAATAACATAAAGCTGCGCGCGCATACTCCGTCTATTTAATTAGAAGGCCGATAAGGGGATCATACTGAGCAATATTCCTGCTATCGCTAAGCAGTCTGGGACATAATGCATGTCAATTTTTGAACGAGTAAATGCGTTTCCATTATGTTTGTATTATTTATTTTGTTACAAAGTGTAGTGGATGATTTTGAACTTTTTTGCAGAATCCGTTCCCACATCCTTTGAATAGTCAGCACCCATAGTTTTGGATGAATTTGCTTTTTGGTTAGAGCTACAAGGGACTTTGAATATTCTATCTTTAATTACGATCGCCATTTCAGTGAAGGACAGGTGACGCACTTTCAATTCCAGTGAATTCAGGGTATAAGAAAACCTTCTTTTTCAATTCAAAAGTAACTAAAAAGTAAAGTAGTGTAGAGACGTTATTTTAATATCGATTTGTATGTTATGTTAGTTACAAATTTGAATAACAGTTTTTAAAACTTTTTAAAAAGACATGTCATTACTTTACCTCTACCATAAGGTTGGAGGTAAGATGGCGTACTTTTGAAAACTCCATGTTATTAATAAATAATATAAATATCAATGAAACGATATATGGATAAATATCGAAGTTATAATCTTTTAGTATCGTTTTTTTACATTTTCCCACAATATTTGCAATTATATCCACATAAGGTATAACTTTTATGGAACCGTAATTTGCAATTCATACATTCAAAACAATCACAGAAATTTCTAGTGTAACTTTAATCTTCCCAACAGAAATTGATCTGTTTGAGCTCAATGCAAAAAAAATTTTGTGGGTTCTTGGTATATCTTAAATTATTATAACTGCCATTTTCTTCAATTATAGGACTAAGGATGAATGTGTATTTAATACGCAATGTTTATGCAAACTCGAATACAAGCTTTCTAACTGTCTTCTCATCTAAGCCAAATCCTATTTCTGCAGATTTCTTTACATAATTAACATGTCATTTTTCATTCTGATCTCCGAGGACACCGTGATAACGAAAAAGGGCTGATGATTTTGATTCTACTCTAGATTTGATGATTTGATTCTACTCTAATATCATCTACCACTAAAGTCAATTTGTGAGACAAGAGAAAAAGAGAGCAATGACTTGTTTCATCACTTTGTGCCAAAGAGCCCTTGGCAAAATATTTACTTTTTTGTCTAAGTGTTTCTTTTAGTGCATTATAAATGTGTTATGCCTTACGGATACCGATATTTCCAGAATTTAAACGAGAAACTTGCTTTAACTCTTCTTCGGATCATGTAGCCTTAAATAATACCGAATACTACCGAAAATAAACTTGTGATACGATTAAATCGACTCAAAGTAGAGTTTTGCTAGGTTTGGTTGGATTTTTAAAGACTCAAGAGCCATACTTGGTCATGCTGCAACAGACAGAAGATAGACAATGTCAAGTAATGGACACACACACAAGAAATGTTTTACTGATACAAGAGAGAGAAATACACCCGGGAAGGAACCGAACCTGCGCTGCCTAGAATATATAGGTTGCTAGTGCAGTGGGCATATCCACTGAATCACGATGGTCCACTTAACAAAGTAGGAAATTTAATTGTTACAAAAATGTTACAAAAGATGTTTGCGGTATAAACAATTATATTGTCAAAATAATTATTTTTTTGCAATCGAATGAAGAAAAAATACTATAATGAGTCTTTCTACGGAAAATAAAACAAGAAGTAGTGCATCATCTTGCCTTGACAATAGTTGCGTCATAGGAAAAGATGACACACTAATCCATTTAAAAGTGGAAATTGCAAGATGGTCGATTTTCCACACACAATTTACTTTCAAATTTAAAGTAAATTATTTGACACATTGCTTTGCATTGTTGGGATAGGTGGAGTCCACAAAACACGTTTATACTGATAACATTTTTGAGAATTGCATATTTTAATTTTTTTCATATATATATGTAAAAATAAATCTGAAATCAAATTATTATTTTCGATAAATGTGCTACACATGATGAGGTAAAATATATTTAATGATTTTTTTCAAATCGTGTAATCTTCGAACTTTTATAAATCTACAAGTAAGAATACAGTAAATATTTCACCTTTTGCTAGCCTGAAAAAATTACAAGCATTATTTTTAAATATGTTGAAATTTGTGGTCAGATTATGCATAAAATTCACGAATGTGTTTTTAAGATGGTGTCCAAGCGTTACATTGACAATTTTTCATAAATTAAAGATATTTTTGAAATGTAGAATTCCTAAAAACGCTATTTTTGTTAAAATTCTTATTACTGTACACCAGCTGTTATAGAACAGGGTTACATAAAGTTTGTAGCTTACTTCTTCCGGACAAAAGTAATAAAAAGTGAATAAGTTGAGTGCCATAGTGCTTTCGACGGAAATGAATGTTACAATACACTGCTCTAAAAAATTGACACTCCTTAAGCCAGTGTTCGATCTAGATAAAACTTGCCATGCATGAAAAACATGAAGTGATAGAAATAATCACAATATCAAATTTAGAGGACTATTAATCACGAATTACATCATAGAGTCATAAATTAGTAACATAAAAACAATTCAGACGTCAACGGTACTCATTTAAAAGGGAAAGTAAATTTTAAAAGCTGATACGGCTATTATATCAAAGTTACTTCTGTTGTAGAGAGAAAAAATAAGTTAAAAACCGTTTTATAAAATTTTTATCAATTCCTTGATACGATCTAGTACAACATTGAATGGAAAAGTCAGTCTTTTTCCGTTACGTTAAAAATGCTTCTATCTATACCTCAAAATGGTTTACAAATTTATATAAGAAACCAAATTGCTGTTAATGGTTTAGGAAAAGCTATTATTAGCATTCACCCACTAGCCTTTCATTTTAACGATACGCTTAAATCTCTTTTAAAGTGTTTCAATTGCCATAAAAATTCATTTCAATGGATTAATGTTTTCTGTTGATGGATTAATGGTTGCTTGAACTTAAAAAAATTGTGTTCGAATACTTATTCCAAATTTTTTTTCAAACTTAAAAAAACTGGATATATTTCTTTTTCTCGGTGCTCGCCTTCAAAAATTAAATACAAAAATATGGGATTGAATTTTTTTGAAAAGTGCTATAAAATAAATATTATTCGAATATTTTTTTTTACATTTTGATTTTTGTTCCTTTGCTTTTAGAACCTTTCCATAATTAATCATGTAATCAAGTGCACAAAAACTCATTTTATAAGTGAAATAAAGATGCATCATACGAGTAAATTTTTTTATTTGATCTAAACTTAAATTTCATCGTAGTTATTCGTTATGAAAGTTTTTATAAAAACCGAAAAAGAAAATATAGGATATAGACGCCTAGTACGGGATGTAATTTTGGAATTTAAATATCAATAATCACAATGAAAGTATTTTTTTCTGGTAACATATTTTACTAAGGTTAAAAGTGTTTTTCTAGCAAAATAAATATTAATTTAACATATAAAAATTAGTTGAATGTAATTTTAATATTTTCTGCATTAAATCTTAAAATAAATAAATGCATTTCGTAAGTGTATCATATATTTGAGGTGAGCTGACTTGAAAATTTTACCTCCCAAGTCTTTCTGTGAGACATCTCGTCCAAGATCTGATCAATTTGGAAAAAAACGAGGTACTTCATAGAGACAAAACTGCTTTTTACATCAAAGCGGAATGAAAATCCAAGAAGGAAAAGCAAATTGCTCCTTGCTTAGAACTGGTGAAGCTTGGAACAGGTTATGACGCCTGAGGCTGGACAAGATACGTCAGTTTTTGACGCGAATTTAAACCACCAAGAGGGTTAATTCAGAAATGTACTTATTCAATTCATTTTGAGATAATAATTCACAATGCATCCTTGCTTGCGACTCTGGAGTACGAAAATGTAGAATGTTTGCTTGACTTTAAGTTTGAAGGTAATAAGTTTAAAGAAGAGAGATAATTAATTTGTTATATACATATAAGTTGCGTATTGGCACATTTCCATGCTAGAAAATAACACTGAATGTGAAAAAAAAATCCGCGGATATCTCAGAGAGCTTTCAGAATCAATGAAAGGTTGATAACTTAAACCATTTGTCCATGCAACCTGTTTTGTGGGTTATCTACTCTGTATATATATATACATGTTTTAGCATATACATACAATGTTATTTTAGGAAATTATTATAACTATACAGTTATTTTTTGTACTTGCTTTTCACTTATTAGTTTGTTAAAATATATTTCTATCTTGGAATTTTTTACCTTAAACCTGACTCTATAAGTGATTCGAAAGTAATGACAAATATTGTAGGATAGAGTTTCTCGATTTTATTAAAGCATTCAAAGTTTGGTAAAGCAGTCCTTCTCTATGGGTTAAAGTAATGTAATAATGTAATGTCATGTTATCTGTAATATTTGCCAACAGCAGAAATACAACCGAAGAATACAGCAAAGTATCAGTATGAAAGTCATTTTATTTCAAGCTAAATGTAATGTAAATGTAATGGTAGGCGTGTTTTCTATGCGTATTTTGAACGTGACGTCAGTTGGCTTGTTTTTCGAATACAATTTCAGCACTTAGACAATAACAATTTCAAAAGAATTAGTTCCGAATTGATAATATTATGATAGTTGATTGGTCAACAACAATTCAACCAATGCAAAAATGGCGATGAAAGAAAAATCCCTACTTCCCGTCTGGTTTGTTAAACAGAAAAACTCTCATTTTATTGATAATGAGAGTTTATAATTGTATTGATAATGAGAGTTAGATAATTTTAAGAAATAATAGTTTACAGAAATTTTCTTATATTACATCAATGATTCATGTCAATAACGTATATTTTATTTTAAAGGACAGATTAATTGTACACGCTTTTAGAATTTGCTATTTGGAATGGAACATGATGACCTGTGACCATCTTCACTTCTTAAAATGCGTCTACTTGAAAATGATCTACTTGAAAACAATTATCAGATGACGCATTGGAATTCTCATGGTTTCAATATTTCCTTCTCCAATCTGAAGCAATTTTGTCCATGAATCCAGATTATTATATTCATCTAGTTCTGATAAGATAAATTTACGGAGGTGCATTCCAGTGTTTCTAATATTACAGTAGAGTTGTCATGCCTGTCAAATCCCGACCACCTAATTACGGAAGAACTGCAAAGGGGATTCAAATTCATGTCTAATCAAGATTGGAAAGTGCGTAATTTAAGAAATCGATCGACTCCCAACAGAGAAATCTGAAGTCTCCAAGAACCCATAATGACATCTAACAGGGTAAAGGCTCAGAAATGTTAATGACAAAAAACTAGTAAATATAAGTACCTTACGACTATCTATATCAATTTAGCAGAGATCCGTTAACTGTCTTTATCTTCGTCAAGTCATCTTTTTATCACCCATAACGTTGGTAATCAAATATTTTGTGGACAAAACAGTAGATATTTCGATTATTACTCCATTAATTTTCAGTTCATTAATGCCAAAGATGAAACTTGACTGCTAACGAAAAACCATTCTCGAATTAAGTGTGGAATTCGTATTCTTTAGAGAGTTCTTTGTCGTTCTTTTAAATGGATATTTGTTGTGATTACGGTAAATCATATAGTACTAGTTGCTGAATTTCTTCGTCAATTCAATCTTCTCGTTGGTAACGATAGTATCGGGTTCTGAGTAGAAAATGCGAAATCCTCAGCAGATGACAGATGAGGTTTATTTACTTTCATTTATCATAAATAAAATGGAGGGTATGGACACTACTGTCTCAAAATATCAGAAAATTTTCTGACTTCTGAACCGTTTGTTAGTGTAATGGGGGAAACATTTTATTAAAATAACTAGTCTAATAATTTTCTCCGTTCTCCTGTCAAGCTCTCAGCTTAGAAATTTGAAACCTTCCAGATATAATGACACCTAACAGCATAAAGGCTCAGAAATGTTTATGAACAACAAACTAGTAAATATAAGCACCGTGTGACTAAATATCTATGCCGATTTAGCGAAACGTCGATCACATTCATCACCTAGAACATCTTAAGTTTGCTAAACAAGTATTTAAGATTATTATGTTCCAAAGAATTTGTCAACTGACTATTTAAAAGCAGGTCGTACAATTATAAACATAGTCAAGAAATTAAATGGAGCTTGGAGACCATGTGGCTTGTAGACTATGTGGAGGAACTTGGAGACCATGTGGCTTGTAGACTATGTGGATGAACTTGGAGACTGTGTATATCGTCGACATAATTCATTAACAAAAACATTCCACGCATGTATGGTATGATACACATGTTTGAAGAAAAATATTTTTTAACTGTTTGCTTTATGCATACAATCAATTTATATGTCCCGGAAAATATAAAATTGCAGTAGAAACAGTTTTGAGTCGCCTTTGAACTTCTTTGTACGCCATTTAACTGAAATGTTAGTTGAGCATTTCAACGGTTCATTCATGTATGATATAAGTCCAGATTTTGTCCCTCATTTAGGTGATACTTTTGTAACATGAAAAAATATTAAAGGAACATCTAAAAATCTTGCTAGTATAGATACGTATAGTGTCGTACTTGTTAAGAAGGCATAATTTCGGATTTTGATGTTTAGGGTTAAGGTTGTTAAAGTGCGGCCGATAAAAGTATCTGATGCCTTGTAATGTTGGAAACAGAATACACAGAGCGATCCATCATATTTACATACGTACCAGCATACATCTCTGGAGAATAGTCTGCTGCGTTACTGCTATTTTTATAGAGTAATAATCATACATTGCCGTCGGAAATGTATACAGCTCCTGTAAATAAATCTTGTTAATTCCTGTTGCATATTTGTATGGCATGTATTGATATCCTACCAATAGCAATTAGAATACAAGTTGTACTTACCTTCTATTACGATGTTAACTGCTTGGCCGGCTTTAGTGAATTGTTAATTTTGTGTTTGCCTTGGTCACCCCGTCTTTTGTTATTCACTGTAAATTATGGTAGAGCCCAATCAAATAAAAATTCGTTGCTTAAATTTAATGAGAACATTAGCTTCAACTCTATTTGAATGAGAATTCCACAATTTTCTCCTACAAACTTGAAATCATATTTGGCGCAGTTAGAAGCTAATTTTACTATTGTTGGTAGCACATTGCGCCAAAGGAGATCCTGAACCTATCCTTGTGAGGATTCACCGACTTATTGTTTTTCCTTGGGATTTCACCAGTTTCTTACAAGAGCAGAATCACTGTTTCTTGTTGAACATCAAATGCTTTATTTAAAAAC
Source organism: Meta bourneti (assembly GCA_933210815.1). NCBI lineage: Eukaryota > Metazoa > Arthropoda > Arachnida > Araneae > Tetragnathidae > Meta > Meta bourneti. The sequence goes on from OW119923.1 coordinate 50,942,378, forward strand.
TGTGTTTACGTTGTTGCTATAAAATTCTCCACACCACTTCCAATTTTGGTGCTAGATTCATCCATCTTGGGATGGGTCTTGTAAATGAGCAACACGATGAAGTGAGCTTCTGAGGGAACACTATAAGCCATAAAGCATTGCTGTTCTCTCTAAACCACTGGAGCATTGGTTGGCCATCTTTTCCCCTCCCACTTTCTTGGCAAGGCTGTCAGCCCCTCTTATTCAATGTAAGCCTTAATCCATCAAAATTATAGTACTGGCTTCTTATGGAGGAAGTCCTGGATTTCTTTAATGAATGGATTTCTTGACGTTAGATTTTTGCGAGCTTTAATATCACAGCGGAAGAATCTAAATCCAGCTATTTAGTTTCCTTCACCGACTGGATGTTTAATCAGACTTAGTCTTTCATCCATCGCTCTTGATCTATATTTCAGACTAAAGCAGAAACTATTAGTACAATTTGAATCTTCGAAACCAAAAAGATAAAGATTTTACTACAAGAAATCCTCAATTTAGAGGGTAAGAAACTCTTGCAATTATTTTAACCTCAATAAAAACTATGATGAGTAATCATACTGTTATTTGGTGCTGTTAAGTATTATACACACACTACATGCTGTTAAGTACTATTACGCTGTTAAGTGCTATTTAGTATTTAACAATCCTTGATTGCAAACACCAAACTTGGAGATATTGTATTTTTGACAAGCATGACAGTACCTTGAGAGAAATTGTGAAAAAATGGAAGAAGACTTCCTTCTACTTGAATGCGGCTGAGAAAATGTATCCAAATAAATCGATTAGTTTAAGATTACACAAAGATTAGTTTAACCTACTTGCAAGTATGATCATTTTGTAAACAAATATTCATAATATTAACTTTAGTTCTTAAGATAAATTAAGTCAGACTGATAAAAATTGGTTAATTGCTTCTAAAAATTAAAACACATTACGCAGTGCAAATATGGTCATTTCGTATGCAATTTATTTTATACATATGGATTCACTTTTCGATACTTTGATCCAAATAAATTAACGACAGTATTTAATGACATGAATTTATACAATAAAAAAATATGACGTGGCATAAATCCCAAACCTTTCAGTTTTACAATCACGTGGTATTTATGGAGACGAGTGAAGTAAAGAGTTAAATTTTCCAAATTATACTGTAATATTAAACTTTATTTCACTATATTTTTTAATTAAAAGAAGTTTCGTGTTTCAAATTAAAAACACTATTCACTTACTACCAAATTTATAATCGCAATTAAAATACAAAATGAAGTGTCCTACACAATAATAGGTATCAGTTAAAAATTAATGAAACATTTTTCCTTGCATAAGGAATAAATAATGTGTTACAAAACGTAGTATGCTAAGGAATGATAACTGTGGTACCAAAAGAATATAATTTATCAAATATTAATATAACTATAAAATTAAAATATATAATATTATTTCATTTATTTTAAATTAAAATCGAAACTATGTTAAAAGGGGCTCTTATTAAATAAAAAAAAACTCCTTTCATTCAAACGTGATTTTTTATATGTAAAGAAATGGTACGTTTAAAATTTAAATGAGTAATTTTTTAAATCTTGAGAATTTGAAAGCTTAATCATAAATTTCATTTTTGTTACTTGTTTGCGAATGGTATTTAAATTTTTTTAATCATTTAATGTCAATCCGAATTTCGGGGAAATCGGTATAGACCTTTAAAATGCTTATATTTCAAGGCAAACTAATAAATGTAATTGCTTCATGAATTCAATTAATTAAATTGAATGTAGACGAAATGAAAAATAAACATTCATGTTGAAAATGAAATGTATTATTTTATGCGTGTAGATGAAAAATGCTTATAGTTCTGAATTAGATTATCTTGAAAAGACACATCTTCGAAATCAAATGCAGATTTTCTCTCAAATAGAAGTGCTTAAGCTGTTCAAAAAAATTTTCTATCTTATTAAATTTTCTTTCATATTTTGTACAGTATGGACTTTTAGAATTATTAATATATTTACTATGATTGTTTACTTATTAATGTACTGTTTCCTTATATTGATTTACATATGCATGAAGTGGTTAATATCATATCTCAAAAGCACAATCTTCTCTTACTTCACGGGGAAAAATTGGTATTATATAAAAAAGTCCTTATGAAATTCGCATAATGTTCATCTAAGGAAACAAATACATATCTAAGCTCTTATTCATATGGATAAAAATACGGTGTTTGTACATTACAGATTTTCACCCCATTTTAAGTTGTATATGCGTTGTGGGTCATTCTAATGCAAAATCAGTGGTTTCCTCGTTTCGTGCGCGTATCCTCACTACGTCCAAACGTGACACTACTTTTTCACGACACTTTGCATACTGTGAGCACTTACCGTCATTTAGTGACTAAACTTCATTGCATCAGTCTGTCTGTTTTTTTGTCTGTGTGTTTGTGTATCACATATACTTCACAGAATGTTTGAATACATATAAAGCTATACATATAAAGCAGAGTTGGCGTGTCTGTATGTTCTCTATACAAATCTACACAGTTGGACCAAGCCACACAAAATTTGGTACACTTATACTTTGGAACCCTGTGAGCAACGAAAGCTACATATTAACCCCGTTCTCTTTAACCTAGGTGTGCAGAGGGGGCTAAATCAATTCGAAATTGCCTTAGGAAAAACATTAAGTATAAAACGCAATAGTACGCAACTCATTTTGTTTAACCAGTATTGATAGAAAATCCAATTTTCTAAAAAGAATTTTATCAGCATTACTCAAAAAACAATTTTTTCCGAAACTTTATATTTAAAAAATTAAAATTATAATTATGTTTAAACTAATTTTTTATTTCTTTCCATAATATAAATAATTTAGGAATATTTGAATGGTGAAAAATGGATACTTAAAATACTTAATTTTACACAACTTGCATTTTGTAATGGAACACGAAAAGACACAACAAAAAACACATTGATCATAAAAGCGTAATTTTGCATTTCCGTATCTGGCAACGTCAAATTAATGTTTTATTTTACAAATAGGATTTAGAAAATTCCGTGTTTGTGTGTTTCAGTTAAGACAGAAATGTTGCGATTATATTTGTGTATTTTTAAGTTTTGTAAATTTGTGTTCTTTTTGTAAATAATTCATTATTGTCTATCAATATTTTCAAGCGTCCTTTTCGAATATCTCTATTTCAGAATATTCTCATGACGTCGAAATTCGACATGCTTTTCTCATGACGTCGAAATTCGACACGCCTGCTCGGATCTTTCGTTTTTCAGAATTCGACATTTTTCAATGACCAGAACTTCGTTTCTGTTTGTATTTATATGTTCCATTACTTTTCATATTACAGATCTATTATTTAGGAATTAAATTGTAATGAATTATTTTTATTTTCTGCAAAATACCATTAGACATGGTTAATTTCTTGGTGGTATATATATATATTTCAACGAACTTTCAATAAGTCTTTGGTTAAATACGTTATAGTTTGTAGAATTCTGTTTCATAAAATAAATGGAAACCTTTTTAAGAAAGGTGTATAACTTTTTATTTTAAAATGACTGGTAAAGTTGAAATAAAGTTATTTTAAAATACGATATGTTACGTTAAATCAAAACGGGTACTTTGTAGTTCAAACATATTTGAAAATTTTGACATATATTCATTACAAGACGATTAAAATCAATTTAATTTACATTTGTTTTTCATGTTTCATAGGTATTATTGAAAGCTGTACTCCATAGTCAAGTAACTACATATATCATTCTAAATAGGTACGTGGTTTCCATATAGAAATTGAGTTTCTCAAATGAAAAAGAACCTTTAGGATTCGATTTAAAACTAAATTTTTCTGTTGGAGGAAAGCAAATTTTAAATAAGACTTTGCTGATCTTGGAATAATATCATAGTAAGGAAGTACGTAAACAAGGACTGTTGAAAAATAGAAATTTTGTGTTAAGTGGCAGAAGGTCAAGTTGCTTACTTGAAGTTGAAACTATTCGTATTGTAAAGACTTCAGACTAAGATAGATGGCGCTCTTGCGCATGCCCAGAAGGACTTTGAGAAAGGAAAGAGTTAAGAACGAGTGTGGCGAGAGACGTGTGGGTTGTGTTTTTTGGAGAGTGATCGAGACTGAGATGTTTCGTTTTTGATATTTACTACCTTTATTATTTTGTGTTGTGTGTCGTGCCTGTACTGTGTCCTGTGAGTTCATTAAAATGGTTTGAACCAAAAAAAAGGAGTATTCCTTGTGATGATAATTTAAAATTTTGAGCAAGTCAGTACAGACTACGAAGAAATGGTGGCAGCCGTTTGGATACGATCCTGGTATTGCTGATATCTCCAGTGCAAATTATTGGGTGAGTACCAGATTTCATTAGCAACAGTGCCTTTTTAATTGTAATTTGTAAAGTTTTGCATGTTGAGTTTTGGTTCATTGAAGAATCGTTGTTTTGGTTTCATGCAGTTTTGGTTTTGTAAAAGGCAGTTGTAATATGCAAAAATGCTCTCTTATTTTAACTAGGCTGATATAGTTAAAATTTTGTTTGGTAAAAGGAGTGATAATTTCGAAAAGTGTTCTTATTTTAGCTAGACTGATATAGTTAAAATTTTGTTTGATTGTAAAAAAAGAAAATTTAGGACACTCATGTGGTATATATAAAAAAAGAATTTTCTGTTCTGAATGGTTAGAATTAGAACTATTCAAATGGTCAGTTTGAGTTTTATTTTCTGAGAAAAGAGAATTATTTTAAAATTTTAAATTGAGATAGCCTAGTTTGTTTTGTGTTCTTTTGTATGATGCTATCTGATGACAATTGAAGTGTTGTTAAAATTTGATTTGATTCTGTTGTATGATTCAAAATAGAATTAAAAATTTGGTGTAGAAGTATATAGTTTGAATTACAAGTATAATTCTTTTTGATGAGTGTTGTCAACAGCACCAAATGCCTAGAATTTTCAATATTTAGTGCGTCTTGGGTTATTTTGCTTTGGAAAATATTTTGTTATATTTCTGAATGAATCGGAAATTCATTTAAAAGAGTTTTGGAGTGTTTTGAAATTGTCATTTTCATTTGTTGCTCATTTAAATGACTAAGAAACCCCTTAGAATTGTTTATTTATTTTGCGGAATTTTGAATGTCTAACTTGTGTACTTAAGGAAATTTTTGTTAGTAATTTGAAATTGCTTTGTGTAACTAATTTGGCAAATGTGAGACCATTTTGTGTTCAGAAAAAGAACTCGAAAAAAAAAATAATCTGAAAGTGTGGATTTGAATTATTCACTTCCTGTGTTTGTTGACGAAAAAAAAGAAAAGGAAAAGAATGATATTCTGTTTTATATTTTTGTGTGTGCATTTATGCTTCTGAGTGTGAATCAATTGTTCATAGAGAAAAGGGAATTCTTTTGAACTGAAAATACCTTTTCTTGATTAGACAGGAAAGTTGAGTTTATATTCTGAATTGTATTTTAATTGTAGTATTATTTTCAAAACAGCTGTTCTTTAGTTGAACTTTTCTTTAACTGTTTATTTTCTTCTCAATTTGAAAACATCTTTAAAAAAAGATATTGTTTTAATGAATGAAAATTTTAATTTGTTTATGTGTTCGAAAATTATTTCTATTGATTTTTGGTTGTTCGGTAAGAAAGTTGTAACGTAGAATTAGCGAATTTAATTCTTTGATAAAGTCTTGTGAATTCTGTTGGAATTTAATACCTTAATAGAGGTTTTTGATAGTGTTTCCCCTGGCCCTTAATCATGGCATTTCTTGCAATTGGTAGAAAGCAGGACTTAATTGCTGTTGCGGAAGAAATTGGTGAGAAGGTACCAACTTCGTGCAAGGTTGCGGATATTAAACAAATAATTTTAAAAAGGCCAAATTTCGATCGGGAGGAGGTAACGATAATCATGGAACGAGTCATAAAAGATAGACTGGAAGAGGAAGAATTAGCTAGACAAGAAAAAATTCGTGAGGAAGAATTAGCTAGACAAGAAAAAATTCGTGAGGAAGAATTAGCTAGACAAGAAAAAATTCGTGAGGAAGAATTAGCTAGGCGACTAGAAGAACGACAAGAGCGGGAAAGGGTCAGACAACATGAACTCGAAATTAAAAAACTAGAAATGGCTCAGAAGGAATTTCGCCGGTCTGAAGAGGAATCTGAAAATGGGGCGGATAGAAACAGAAAAATCCAACTTACCCAAATCACTCCCAAATTTGACGAAAAAGGGGATGAAATGGGATTGTATTTGATCAATTTCGAGAGGAAAGCAGAGATGGCTCGAGTGCCGAAGGAGGACTGGGTGGCTTATTTGCTGGCCGTTTTGCCAGCCGAGTTATCTAACATGCTTGCCCGAGAACCTCCTGAAGTGGCCAACAATTATGATGTTGTGAAAGATCTCATTCTGAAACGATACAAAATGAACGCTGAAAAATTGAAACAGTGTTTGTACAGACATCAGAAAACAGCAGAGAAAACATGGAGAAATTATGCTCATGAACTGTACAGCTACTTCACTGAATGGCTTGCTGAATTGGAAATTGAAACCTTTCAGCAACTAAAAGATTTAATCATTGCCGAGCAATTGAAGTATCGTGTACCAGATCAAATCAAGGAGCATTTTCTTGACAAATGGATGAAGTTGAAGACACCTTTTGAATTGGCAGAAGTGATCGAGGAGTACGAAACCATCAGGCAGAGTTTCAGGAAGAAGGAATTTCCAAAGAAGTATGGCTATCAAGGTTCAAAGGGACATTTTAGTGGAAGTAGACCCAAAGTACCATTCAAGGATGACAAGAACAAACATCCGGTCAAAACCGAACCCGCAAGCAACGAAAACCGTGAAAGAGAGTTTAAAAAGAGAAGACAGCTCCGATGCTATGAATGCGGTTCGTTATCACATCTGAGACCCCAATGCCCGAAGCTCAAGAGATCTGAAGTAGTAGCTGCCAATGAAGTCTTTGGAAGACACGTGCCTGAGTTGATGTCTCCTTATACTAGTGCTGGGACAGTAAATGGAGCCCAAATGTCTATCTTGAGAGATACTGGTGCCAGCATCGATCTTATTCCCAGAAAATTTATCAAACCACATATGTACACAGGTGAGCATGTGTGGCTCGCTTCTCCATTAGTAGACAGCCCGGTCTGCTTGCCCATTGCAGAAGTTGATTTGAACTGCGAATTGGGACATGTCCTTACGAAAGCTGCTGTAAGAGACAGTTTTCTGGATCAAGAGCATTACCTACTAAGTAACAAAACCGTTGCTCTGATCGAGAGTATGAAAAAAGATAAGGAGCCTGGAGATCCAAGTTATTAATGCAGTTCAGACGAGAGCTCAGAAAAGTCTTTTGACAGCCGAAGTTGAAGAGTATCCAGTTGAGTCGAGTCCTGGAGAAGAGAATGACAGTACCGTGTTAACAGAGGAAGACGGAGAGGTATTGCCTATGGCGGAAGAAGCCTCACTTCCAGATCTGATTAAAGCCTCGCGGAATGATTTTGTCGAAGAGCAGCGCAAGAGTAAAGAGTTGAAACCACTTTTCCTAGAAGCTGAGGAGTTAGCAAAGGAAACCAAGTATGCAATCGTTAATCAAATGCTGTTCTATCTGAAAAGTGACAAGGATGGTACGCAGAGAAAACTGCTGATTGTTCCAGAGAAGTTTCGGGACCAATTAAAGAAACTGTCTCATGAAGGAACAGCGGCTCACTTAGGAGTGACCAAGACTAAAGATGCTCTTTTTAAAACTTTTTTTTGGCCGAATTGTTACAAAGATGTTGAAGAATTTGTCAGATCTTGTGACCAATGTCAGCGAGTCGGGAAACCTCGGGATAAGAAGAAGGCACCCATGAAGATCGTTCCTGTCATCTCGGAGATCTTCACAAAGATTAATGTGGATGCTTGTGGTCCTTTACCTACTACACCATCTGGAAACCGGTATCTCATCACTGCAATTTGCATGTCTTCCAAATATCCCGATGCAGTTCCTGTCCCAAATCTTAGTTCTTCAACCGTGGTCGATAGTTTCCTGCAAATCTTTAGTCGGATGGGTTTCCCGAGGGAGCTGCAAAGCGATCAAGGAACGTCGTTTACAAGTGCACTCACAACGGAGTTCCTGGAGAAATTTGGAGTTAAAGTAGTGCGAAGTTCCGTACATCATCCCCAGAGCAATCCTGTGGAGAGACTACATAGAACTTTGAAGAGAATTCTTCGAGTCCTGTGTCTGGAGTCAGGACCTGATTGGGAGAAAATCTTGCCTCATGCCCTGTTTGCTCTACGAGTTGTTACTCATGACAGTACTGGATATACTCCAGCTGAGCTGGTTCATGGACAGAATTTGAGGACTCCCATGACTCTACTGTACGAGAACTTGACGGAAAGCGAGGAAGAGAAGACTAGCGTAGTATCATATGTCTTCAAGCTACTAAACCGCATGAAAAGGTGTCAAGAATTAGCCGTCCAAAACATGGAGAACGCCAAAGACAAACAAAAACTATGGTATGATCGCAAGGCTGTGAAGCGTAAATTTTGTGAAGGCGACCTTGTGCTGGTTGTCGCTACATCTAGGCCTAACAAAATGGCAGTTCATTGGATCGGCCCAGGGAAAGTCGTTAAACAGCTTTCCGAAACCAACTACATTGTGCAGTTTCCAGAAAAAGACAAATCCCATGTGTACCATGTGAACATGCTCAAGCCATATTTCCAGAGACCCGAAAATGTGAATTTAATCTGTCTAAAAGAGATTAGGAACTGTGACAACGAGGAGGACATTCCAAGTCTCGAGCAGAAGCCTGAAGTCTCGGAAATGACACAAATTTGGCAAGACATAGAACAAAATGGTCGCTTGTCAGAAGATCAGAAGGAGCAGCTGAGAGAGTTGCTATCAAAATACTCTAGCTCATTCTCAAACCAGCCGGGGTGTACTGATCTTACTGAACATGACATTGAGCTTGAATCTGAGAGGCCCATCTGTGCCAAACCTTACAAGATGTCTCCACGCCAAACAGAAATTTTGAAGATGGAAGTGGAGAAGATGCTGTCGCTCAAAGTCATTGAGCCAGGAGAATCTGATTTTACTTCTCCTCTTATTCTGGTAGAAGTACCAGGAAAGGATGCAAGACCGTGCATCGACTATCGAAGACTCAACAAGGTCACTAGAACCCAGTACTTTCCTCTGCCAAACATTGAGCAGCTTGTTGAAAAAGTGTCAGCTGCCAAGTATATCACCGTTCTAGATTTGACCCGAGGTTATTGGCAAATACCTCTGAGTAAACGAGCCCAAAGATATTCAGCTTTTGTAACCAGTTTTGGGACATTTCGACCGTTGAGATTGCCATTCGGTTTGAAAAATGCCCCTTATGACTTTAGTCGTTTGATGGCCGAACTGTTGAAAGACTGTGGAGAATTTGCATGCCTTACTTAGATGATGTAGCCATCTATTCCCTAAGTTGGGAAGATCATTTACAACATTTGAAAACCGTCTTAGAAAAGATGAATGCAGCTCATCTGCACATCAAGCCTTCTAAGTGCCAGTTTGCTCGTGCGTACGTAAAGTATCTTGGGCACTTGGTTGGTCAGGGCCAGAGAACACCTGGAGAATTGAAGATCCAAACTGTAAAGGACTTTCCGACCCCTGCGACTAAGACGCAGATCCGATCTTTCTTAGGACTTGCGGGGTATTATCGAAAATACATTCCTGACTTTTCAGTCCTCTCAGCACCAATTACAGATCTGCTGAAAGGAAAAAATCGTCGTGCTGCTGTCATATGGACTGATGCTTGTCAAGAGGCGTTTGACAATTTAAAGAAACGGTTGTCGGAGAATCCGGTGTTGTACAGTCCAGATTTCTCGAGACAGTTTCTCGTCCAATGTGACGCGTCAAATCTTGGGATTGGCATCGTTTTGTCCCAAATTAATGACATTGGTGAGGAACATCCTGTCATGTACTTGAGTCGGAAGTTCTCAAATGCAGAACAAAAGTACAGTACCATCGAGAGAGAGTGCGCAGCTATCGTGTTCGCCATCCAAAAGCTGCGATGTTATTTGGATGGACACCAGAAGTTCATCATCCAGACGGACCATAATCCCCTTGTTTGGCTGGACAAAAATACGGGAACCAACCCTAGACTTTTACGTTGGGCTTTGATCCTGCAGCCATTCAATTATGAGGTTGTCCATAAGAGGGGGAAACAACATCAAAATGCTGATTCATTAAGTTGCATCCCATAAACCTCATATCCTTTTATTTTATATTAGTAAGTTTATTGTTTATTTTGATATTTGTATTATGTGTGAAAATTTTAAATTTTTCTTATCATTAGTGTAAATTGTTTTCCTAAATTTTTAATAAGTATATAATTTTTTGTATAATATTTTTGAGTTCAAGGCACTGATTGCTATAATCTGGTACATGTGCAGTGTATTTTGTGTACTTGAACTCTTGAACTTTTCCAATGACTGCACCTATCTGGAGACTTTTTCAGGCAGTGGAGTCATCAAAACTTTTCCCTCATTCTTCGAGAAAAGTTTCCTCCTTGTGGGGAGGAGTTTATAAGTCTGTAAAGACTTCAGACTAAGATAGATGGCGCTCTTGCGCATGCCCAGAAGGACTTTGAGAAAGGAAAGAGTTAAGAACGAGTGTGGCGAGAGACGTGTGGGTTGTGTTTTTTGGAGAGTGATCGAGACTGAGATGTTTCGTTTTTGATATTTACTACCTTTATTATTTTGTGTTGTGTGTCGTGCCTGTACTGTGTCCTGTGAGTTCATTAAAATGGTTTGAACCAAAAAAAAGGAGTATTCCTTGTGATGATAATTTAAAATTTTGAGCAAGTCAGTACAGTATACAACTTAGGTACCTGTGAAACATTCATTGAAAGCAGTGATTTTGTAAAAAGTGTAATCGATTGAGTTTGCTTTGTCTACACTGATGACATTTGTTTTAAAAACAAGCTCCCTTATTCCATGTGCGGCTGAATAGAATTTTCAAGAAAGAAATTTGTGCTTCATAATAAATTAACTACGAATACCGTAACAGTTTAAGTTGCCGTCCTCTCACAATGATAATGTAATTCGAAATCATCGAATCCATGGTTCAAGGGTACCGCAAATTATAAATATTGACTGGAAAACTAAGTGCAAGACTATACTCTGAAAGTTCCTCATTTTTACTGTAAACGAACTTAATTCGCATTCGTAATCACTCCAAAACTCAAAATAGACTTCTGAAGAAGTTATCTCAGAAAAAGCTTCTGTAGTTTGTTTTACAGCAAGAGTCTGATGAATATGAAATGGATTATACGGATGGAGTATTACGTATACATATTTGGGTCCGAAATAAATTGTAGAAGCTACGAAAAAGTTAAAACAATGTTAAAAAATATTTTCTGTACACTTAAATGATGCTTCCATTTTTCTATGAAATGGAATCAACATTTAACCAATTCAACCCGAGCATCACCGGCTAATTCTGCTAGTATTTTATAAAACATATCTAAACCTAATGAATAAGTTATTTTAAATGTCTTTTCTTTTGTTTTAGTCAAGTTTCAGCAAAAGCAACTGAATACCCAAACTAAAATCAACTTCCATTTGGCAAGTTTGGAGAAGATGGAATGAAATTGAGGATTTCGATTAGTCGGACTGTTTTACCAGTACAGCCGGAAAAACAATTATTTTTCCGTAACTTAATTTTATAGAATTTATATATAATGCTTTTAAGCCTTGTTTTTTTCTTTTTTGAAATATAATAAAACCATTTCTGAATATTTGGGACGGATGATACAAGTAGAACAAAACATTCCATTTTGCACTAGTGAAAGGTATAAATTAGTTATTTTTTGTCTAACATTGCTATAGACGTGTGTTTATTTTCTGACCGGCATATGAACATTTAGACCAACTGTCCTCGAAAGTCCTTGGTTTAACACATGTGGTTGCATGAAACCGTTTCATGAAAAGAATTAAATCATGAAGAACAAAACCTTTTGAAAACTGGTAGCTAATCGAATTTATTCAATGTATTTTAAATATCTTAACATGGGTTTCCATTACAAAACGATTGAACTCATTAAGACTTGCATTGCTTTCTAAATAAAATTATTTGGTTTCATTGAAAGCTGCACTCAATAGGCAAATAGCACCACCATTTAGAATCTAAACACAGTTACATGGTTTCCATTCAAAACTGAATTTACGAATAGAAAAAGTGCTTTAAGGTTCAGCGAGTGCTCAACAAAACAAAAAATTAAATGGATTCGAAACAAATCGAAACGAAAAAATTACTTTCTCATTATTTACGATCCGAATTAATTTCTCATTTGAAAATTTTGTTCGATTTTTAGCTGTAAGCTATGTCAACTATGTGAGATCTTAAGATAAAAAAGAATCACGAATTATTACTCAGAACAACTTTTTTCCCCGAATTTATTTTTTATTTTGCTCTGTTTTCTGTGGTTGTAAATTTAATAAAGAGTTATTTTGCTACTAAATTGTAATTCCCATTCATCACACGCAGCCGTAACCCCACAAATCATTCGATTTGAAACTGCACACAATTTAGAGTAAAGCAAATTTTAAATGGAACTTTGCCGATTGTGAAAGAATATTAAAGCTAGATAAGATCCACACTAGAACTTTTAAAACATTAAAAATCCTTTTCTTAGTGACAGAAGTTCAAGGTTGCTTACTTTATGAGTTGAAGCTATATTGAAACAATTTAGTATATCGGTTGAATGTTTCTTGAAAGCAGTGATTCTCTTTAAAAATAAACTGTCAAATCGACATGCTACATTTTGAAAAATGGGTATTGTTTACCTTTGCTTTGTCTGTAGGAAGACATTTAATTTTAAAACAAACTCCTTTACAGTTGCACGTTGACTCCACTAAATGGAATTTTCAAGAAGAAACGTATTCGCTTAAAAAAATTAGTCATGAATATCTTATCAAATTATGTTTTCATCCTTCTCTTAAAGATGGTAGAATTTGAAAATGTTGCATCACTGGTACGAGAGTGCCACAGGTAAAAAATATTGGTAGAAAATCTAGAATGCTAGAGTATTTGCAAAGGATTTGTATTTTTCGAACTGAGTTACAGAAATTTTACAGGAAACGAACTTAAGAAGAGGTATTTATACCTTAAAAACCCCTCAAAATTGATGGATATCCATATTTCATGGATGGATATGTATGTATTTGCGCCATATGTAAGTTGTAGAAATTATAAAAAATGTATACCACACAAAGAAGTTAAAAACTTATTTTCCTGACACTTAATTGATGTTGAAATTTTTCTATTAAAGAGAAAATGATTATTCTGGTCCCTTTTGCAATCTGTTAACTAATTCAACCCGAGTAAAGTCGCGTAATTCTGATAGTAAATAATAAACATATGAATATTAAGGGAAAATAAGTTATTCACTAATCAAAACAATTTAAAAAATTCTATAGATTTCACTCCAGCGCATATAAAGTAAATATGAAACCTTCTTAATCTTAAGCCGGATAAGAAAATATGTATTAGGATATGCTTTTTCAATTAATATATGACTGAAATGTCTTACACAACATGCATCTTTGTAAAATAAAAGTATCCCAACATATGCAGCTTTTTTTAAACGCTTTTGTTAATTATAAGTGTATCTACGACGAAGATTAAGAAGTTTATCATCATAACATACACACAAAACCACCCTGCGTGTAAACAGTATTGTTTACTCTAATTAATTAGAACTAAAATGTTACTTTTTTCTGTTTCCGCCAAAAAACACTATACACTGTAGGCCGAAGTTAAAGTAAAAAAAATAATTAAAATGTTTGTATAGTTTTCATGTAAAATTGATACATCTACACTAAATAAACATATATTAATATTTTTATAATAGACAGCTATTTCAGAGGTTATAACTTAATTTCAATAAAAAAATTACCGAATTGATTATTGCTGGATCTAATTTAATTTAATTTAAGATTTCTGGAAACACCTTAAGGCTGAAAGCAACGAATTGATGTAGAGTAAGTACATCTAAGTATGTACTCACGAAATTGAATTTACTCATGTTTCGATCATTGCAATTGAAGGACTTGTTTCTTCTAAAGAATTTCATGTAGTTAAATCATCCACAGGTAATCAATCACATACGTGAATGTTTACAGGGAGCCTCCGTTATGACGGACAGATGAATTGATATGATCATATTTATATTTAGTCTGTTGTCTTTAAATTGTTTTTTATTACATTGCATCTTATCTATATATCTATTTAAATTGTATCTTATCTATATATCTATTTAAATTGTATCTTATCTGTATATATATTTAAATCGTGTCTTTACATCATATCTTATCTGAATGTCTGTTTTTTAAGTTATATCTTTCTTTCCATTGGCGCAGAATTCATGCACTTAATTGAAATTGAATTTATTTTTTCTATTATTTTTCATAAATTCATCCCGGTTACCCCTTAGCTGGTCTTTAGTTTTTTGTTGGCAGACCTTAGTGTCTGGATTGTGAAAAAATAAACGGCTTTACTTGAGCACATTAATTCAAAGATATTAGATATATGCGAATTATGTCTCGCAACATATAACTATAAATATATTTATTTATTTGGAGATAGATGCGTTTTAGTATAGCAATTTATCTAACTTAAAGAAAAGTTAGTATAATTTTGTAACTTATGTTTATTTCAGAAAGTAAAATCAGAAATTTTCTATAGAATTACTTTTCAGTTCTTTGACTTACACAAATTTTATCACTTATCATTTAAAAGAGACACAGATATGAGAGCTAATTTAGTTTAAGTAAAATAAGATTGAATGTGTTTCCAAAGTATAATATAATCATATGAATTGAAATTATTTTGTAGTTTTAATAAGAGAATTGGAATTTAAAATTGACAAATCTTTTAGAATTTAAATAATAATATTTGAAGTCAGAAAACATAAAGGATATCGGATTAGCAATGTCTTTGCAGATGTATTATTTGAAAGACGTTTCTATTACCTGAGAATGAGAAAGTCAGAAAAATTAGTCAGAGAATAAATATTCAGAGCAATTTTTTCTCTCAGATTATATTATAATCTTCGAAATAACTATCTATTATTATAATATAAATATATATTTATTAGGTTCAAATATATCAATTCATATGAAAAGCTGTACACAAATTTTAATACAAGAATTGAATCAAGAAAAATTGTCGACGGGAAGAATTATATCAATATGAAACATATAAAATATATCTTAGTATAGAAAATAGTCGAATAGTGAGTTTTAAATGTTCTCGACTAGTTGACAATTGTGAGCAAAGAGTAACATTACTTTTAAACAAAAAGTATAATTCAAATTACCATTCCATGCACATTAGAGTGGGTGAAAAAAATCGAAGTTTGTAGACACAACTTATAACAACTTAAAATGCTTCGACCGACCATCTTCGAGGAACATGGTATTCGTCAGTTTTAAAAATTAACTGATAGATTGAAGGAACGGACAGCGCGATTCAAGTTCTCGAATTCTGGCATATTGACTTTTCTGCACGACACCGTCTAAACTCGCTCCAGTCAAAGGTTTTTCTCACAATCAGTATTAAAATAACTGAAAAGAATAGTATTCACACAGAAACTCTTATACCAGTTAATGAAGTTCAGTTCGTGTCAAACATTAATTACAACTTAAGCCCGATAATAATTAAATATGTGGCCACATACTGAGAGTTTGCTCTGCAACACAATCTAGCAGGACAAATACTCAAGTTTCTACCTAGTTTTCTTCGTAATACTTACTATGTACTGAGCAAGAAGAAACAAGATAGAACCTGAAATATGCAGTTGTCTTGTTTCTATGCATTTCGAAACCCTGGACTCATTGCGGAAAGGTAGGTGCACTTCGAAATCCATCTGTTCTTTCTCACCCACCTTAACGTTCTTAACGAATCTCATTAAAGTTGTAATTTAGGTTTGTTATCTAATTTAGAGTCAATGTTGCGAATGAACTGTGTGGTACAAAGAGGGTAGTCTTCAATTGTATCCAATCCGGTTAAGCTCCATGGAATTCTGTAGAGTATTGATATAATCTTTTCGCATTCAAGTAAGGCAATACAAGTCTAAAAGAAGATTTTCAAATGTACTTTACTATTCGTCTAAGATTCCAAATTTCATATGGCAGGTAACAGGAAAATCAGTAAATTTTCATCCAATAAATAAGCTCATTGATTTCTATTGCCTACAGGATTCGATTTAACCCATTCCTCCACAGACTTCTTTGGATGACAGGTTCAATCCTAGTTTTCTAATTTCAATGCTCTCGTCAGCCATTGTTGTGAGATCAATAAACTCATTGAGATGAGTTCTTGGAATATTATTTCTACTCGGACCTTGATTTCTATTCCCTACAAGATTCGGTACAACCCATTTCTACCCAGACTTCTCTGGATGACAGGTTCATCATAATTTTCCGATTCCAATGCTCTCGTCAGCCATTTCTGTGAGAAAAGTGTCTTTTGAATTCTGCTAAAAAGGATTCTCTGTATCAGTCGACGATACAGCTAAAAGAGACAGGTACTTATAGACTATAGACTTAGTCTATAAGTTATAGTACTTATAGATTTAGGTGCATCAACGATCATTTGTATTCTGAACAATCCTTGAATGTTGATTGAGTCTTAAAATTTAATGAAACCATAGCATAAACCCTAAAGATGCAAAAGTTTTGGATATTTTCGCCACATACAATCAAAAAAGACTATATTAAGGTATCCGACTACCTTTAAAACGCGATTTTCGGCGGAAATTGCGATTTTCCAAATTTGATATAATATGAAAGCCCGATTTCTTATCTTTCCAAATCTGTTTAAATTTTGTTCCTACCATGCATAGAACGTAAGATACAGGTCTTTTAATACTACATAGTCGACACTTTTTAAAACCGGAAGTGCCTTTCTGCAAACAGGAAGTGAACGTAAAAGTTTGTTTACATTCTTATTTTAACAAATTAAAGCGTTAAAATTTGCTCTGAAGTGTGGATTTTTTTTATTAATTAAAAAAAATTAATTAAAAAACTACTTTTTACACAAAAATACATCTGGCAATCATGTTTAACTTCACAATCTGGCATCAAACTTGAGTTTCAGTTTGTACACAATTTGAACTCGTGATTTTCGATCGTGCGTTCAAAAAGTTCTACAACTTGATAATTCTTCTTGCATAAAGTGATTTTTCTTTACAAAATGGGAAAGAGTATTGCCAGGAAGAAGAAACACCACTTCAAAGGTAATCAACACTCTAAAACACTGAAGACTAACAGTCTTGAAGATCCAGTGTGCACAGCCAGTGCTTCAAAACTGCAAGCATCTAGCTCTTCCAAATTCGAAGTTTTGAATGAGGAACTGTGTGGTAATCGGATTTTCGACCTGGAAACTTTAATAAATATATTTTTGGTGCTTCCATGTCCCAAATGCTTTGCTTCTGGTTTGCATTTAGTTGAAGACTCCAGGTATGGATTGTGCTCACACTTCTCTTTGAAATGTCACAATTGTGATTTTGTAAAAGGCTTTGCCTCCTCCAAAAAGAACAAAAATGTACCTGAAGTGAACTCTAGAATAGTTTATGGGATGAGGCAGATTGGAAAGGGATTTTCTTCAGCGTATAAACTGTGCACCACGCTGAATTTGCCACCAATTTCTAAAGCTGCGTATAACATCCATGAAGAGAAACTCTTGAAAGTTGTGTCCGAGGTTGCTGAATCTTCAATGTTAAAAGCAGCTGATGAAGTTGGTTCAAAGGGAGAAGACAGTGAATGCGGCGTGTCTGTAGATGGAACGTGGCAGCGTAGAGGGTACACTTCTTTGAATGGTTGTGTTGCTGCCATTTCAATTGACACGGGAAAGGTTCTCGATTTAGAAGTCATGTCCTCATACTGCAGAATTTGCAAAAGATTACAGAAACTGAAGAGAAACCCGTCATTTGAATCACAGGAAGCTGACCATATATGCCAGTGCAATTTTAAAGGGTCATCAGCAAAGATGGAAACTGTTGGTGTCGACAGAATTTTCAAGAGGTCAGTGAGCACTCGGAAGCTGAAGTACACGAAATACTACGGTGATGGGGATTCTAAAGGCTATTTGTGCGTCCAAAACACATATGGCGAAAAAAGTGTTTCAAAACTGGAATGCATTGGGCACATTCAAAAACGGGTGGGTACACGTCTGCGAAAATTGAAAAGCAAAACCAAAGGTCTGTCTGGTAAAGGCAAGTTATCAGATGTCTTTATCGACAGACTACAAAATTATTATGGCATTGCGATTCGCTCTAACGTGGGCAACTTACAAATGATGCAGCAAAATGTAATTGCAGCTTTGTTTCATTGTGCTTCATCACCAAAGAAACCGATGCATGGCCAGTGCCCTATTGGTGTAGACAGTTGGTGCTATTACCAGCGAGCTGTAAGCGAAGGGAAAGAACCAGAAAAGCTCAAGCATTCTGGTTTGCCCAACAATATTTTAAATGTAGTCAAACCAGTGTATTTAGAGCTTTGCACCAGAGAACTTTTGAATAAGTGTCTGCATGGCAAAACTCAAAATGCCAATGAAAGTTTCAATGGTGTTATTTGGCAGAGAGTTCCGAAGGAGGTTTTCGTCAGCCTAAAAACTGTAAAATTAGGGGCTTATGATGCAGTAATACAATATAATGATGGATTTGAGGGTTGCACCAGTGTTTTAAGCAAGATGAACATTGAAAATCTTGGTTACTTCACATTAAAAGGTTACCAAAGTTTGGATCGCATTAGAATCAGTGATTCCAAGCGCCATACAACACCCGTTTCAAAGAAGCGCAGGAAGGTTTTGAGGGCAATTAGGAAAAAAAAAGTAGTTGATTTAACTTCTATAGAAGGTGATCTTTATAAATCAGGATCATTTTAGAGCTACATTTTCCATTTAAAGGTAAGATTCATTATTGAATTTTGTTTTTAGCTTTTTCTTGAAATTGACATTTTAGAATTTTGCTTTTACGCAAAACATGAAAACTCAAAAAGTTATGCTTCAAATGTTATGAAATTTGGTAGGAATACTTTCAAAGAGTTTATAAAGGGAATGTACCACTTCTGTAATTGTGCATTAATTAGTTTTTTTATTTTTAATTATAAAAGTTATGCGTTGCTATAATTTATGGAAGATTTTCTTCTTGGTTGTACTTGAACCTCTCCAGTTTTTAAAAGAACTGGTTTACAATGATGTGAGAGGTACATTCCCTAAAGGAGGTTTCAATCTTCAAAATAAAATTTACAAAATAAGAATATCTTAATTTAAATTTAAGTTATCATGTTTTGCGGTGGTGCTAGTTTTTGTCTATTTTTCACCCCTTTTTGGGGTTTAAATTTTAAAAAAATTATTAATTATTTTTTTTATATGTTATTCTCTAAGTTTTTAACCATATTCTATAATATAATGCACAAAAAAAGTCAAATTTCAAATTATTTCAAAAAATCCTTTCCGAAGGTAGTCGGACACCTTAACTGGTTGCAAGCAGCCTTACATCTAATGAGTTTTCTGGTTGTATGTTTCCAAACCAGTTGATCAACGGCTGATTCCAACGGTGAGGTAAATCTGATGCACGTAATGTTGAAATCTATTCTCAACTCCGAATGAATTTTAGTAATGTTAGTACCGATGCATTTGAATTTCATAAGAAGGATATTTTCACTTTTCTATGGTTTTTTTCAATCTAGGTATTATTCCATCATCAAGAAACATGAGCAAGGACTTAAAAGATAGTTAATGTGATTTCAAGAAAGAAGTGCAGAAATCATTTTAAGGGTTGACCACGTGTTCAAGTTTTCTGATTATTCTTTCCATTGAATTCCGTTTGAAATTCTCCATCAATCCCATAATATCGGAAAATCTATACAACCATATCATTTTCCAATAATCAGCTTCTTGCATGCTAAATAGTACATATATAGGGATTTATCTGTTTGGTTCCATG